>OX439378.1:33314644-33433404 GCA_949319315.1 Zelleria hepariella | reverse complement strand
AAAGATACGCGCCCATATAAGTACTTGTTCATGGCTGATTTAGCAGCCACAAACATGTTGTATCTCGCAATTTATTAGATTAAGCTGGAATATGTATGTCATATCTGTACCGTAAGTAATGTCATCCTCGAATTTTATTTCATAAACGCGTTTTTACAACTCATTCATCTTCCTATGTGTAAAACTGGTTAGTCACGATAATCTGATAATTTAATTTTTGTATGGACTTTTATGTTGTATTTAATATATGAGGATTGAATGGTTTAAACTTATAAGAAGTAGATATTTAAGCTTAGATGTTTATATAAATTCACACTCATGACTTGAAGTTGTGAAATAAATGGTATTACGTGCAATAAGCTTGTTTCACTTAAATTATCCACGTAGCGTATAAAATGCGTAACTGTACGTAATAGTGTCCGTTGTAAATGCAAATGTTACGAGATTTAATTAGTTTAACATAGGTACCTACCACATTTTACTTCGGTTCGGGTATACCTACTAATAACAGTTAAAGGTCTAATTTTGATGGCATCTAAAAGCTGCCTTTGTATTGGACTTTAAATTTATTTAACTTTAAATTTGTATTGGATTGAATGATTACAATCATGATCTATATGCTAAAAAGCTGTTTTTCCTAAAAATATTGATTCAGTTGTTCGTTTTATATAGGTTTCAATGTAAGTATCATTATTATATTTGATGAACAACGGATCTAAGGCAAACATTTTGATAGAAAACAATAGTCTGAAATGTTTGAATGTTATACAATAATAACACCTATCTAAATAACCGTTTGACTCGAATATATTTTAATGATACGCTTAGGTAAAGAAAGTTTTAGTGTGTGTATGTTAATAGTGTAAGTAAGTATTCACAGGGTGCCTAAACTTCTTTGCCCAGTAGAAAGCCCGTAGACCTCAGTGTCAGGCTGTTAAATATGCCATTAAGTTACTCTACGAAATACCCAAGTTGATGAGTTTGTAAAAAATCGTTCCGTGCCACCGCAAAACATATTTGGGAATCCTCAACGCGTAGCTAGGTCCGATTCGCACTTGGCAGTTTTCTATTATTGTTATTTAGAGTATCCGCTATAACTATAGATCTTTGTCTACTGGCTAGTATTTTGGTTCCAAAGTACAGGATGTTGATTTCTAAAGTGACGCCCACGAGACTAAAAAAGTTTTGGCACCTCTGATCTAGATGGACAGAAAGTGTTCGTTTAGGTAGGTATATCGTGAATTAATTAATTCAATTAAAATGTATCGAAGATAAATTCTTTATCCATGTAAGTACTATGTACAGATAGAGCGGGCCAATAAAAATATGGGTGTGCCCAACGGTTACTCAATCTGACGATTCACAAAGGCCCGGTTTCTGAGTTGAGAATTTTACTAAGCACATACGTATCGCTCTGTCACGCTCACAGCCTAGTTGTACTAGCCGTTCTTAATCGATTGGCAAAGTTAAGCAACAACGGCCGCGGACTGTCCATGGATGGGTGACCGCTAGTGGCAATAATATCTGAGCGCTTCCGTGCTTCGGAAGGCACGTTAAACCGTTGGTCCCGGTTGTTGATTGATAGATAACAATCGTTAAGCCATGTCAGAGACCCTTTGGGTGGCCTAAAAACTCTGACACCAGGGGTGGCCACTACCTCATACGATTACCTACCTACCTACGCTCTTTTGTGAGAAATCTGAAGAGACAGGACGATACTTGCTTAGCAAAATTCTCAACTCAGAAACCGGGCCAACCGGGATTTTGTTGCGATTACTTTACGCACCAAAATCCACTTTGTGAATCGTCAGATTGATTCTACTGAATAGCGTTCGAATTTTATTCGTAGAATAGCGTTCCAATATACGTACAATATATCAGACCCCCTACCTATACAGCGTGGGAAACAAAGACCATCGTTAAATGGAGAGTTTCCCAAAATGATAGAAAGAAAATAAATCCTCTTCTGTTTCCGTCTCACCAAATAAAATATTTGTGTGTACGGCGTCATAATTATCCACTGCGGGGCCCCATACGATTGGCAGCGTCTAACCGGCGAAGCAAACAGCGGTGTAACCTTAGATGAAAACAAAAAAGGGAAGATACGGCACATTCTTACTAGCAGCCGTGAAAAAATGGGCTCGAACGCACTCATGCACATAAACTCACACAGCTTTAACTCGGTGAATAAGCGATACGCTAAACCAACAAGCCCGAGCGAGACAAGAACAGTGTCCAACCGGCGGCGACTGAATGAAAGTGAGTCCATGGACTCAGTTTTGCAGGACCACGCGTAATGGGTGAGTGCCGTATCTTCCCTTTTTTGTTTTCATCTAAGGGTGTAACGCAAACAACAACACTAACTGTGGCAGTCTTCGATCAAGAATAAAACAAGATAGTGCATAGAACTCCGAAATGTGTCTGGAAAATTAGATGTCCAAATCCTCTATGGGAGCTTATTTGCTCATAGTCTATGCAATTAAAGTCAAACTGTACACTAATGCAATAAGGTTGACATTCGAATATTAGACGTATGGTTGAAATGATGTTTCGTATTGTTCTATTGCTGATATCATTTGTTTCTGTAAGGACAAGTTTTTATTGTAATTTTATGCGTAATGCGGATTCTATGGGATTTAGTTCGGTGGTGGCAGTCCCACAGAGTATACAAGGTGTTACAAAAGTACCTAACTCTTTTTACATGGTGTAACCTACTGGTCAACAGGATATCAAATCTGTAAAAATAAGTTGAAAAAAACAATTTTTATTTTATAACCTCAAAATTTTAAAAAATTATAACTTTTTTGTTTTTGTTATTAGCTCAAATTTAAAAATATATTTGTGCGTATACCTAGGTGCATTTACATAGCTTTGAGTTGTTAAAACATTGTGAAAGTCAATGAAAACAATATTTCAAAAATACGTTTGTCCCGCCACATCGTTCACATTTAATTAATTTAAAAATTAACGGAACGTCATAGAGCAAAAAAAAAATAGGTTGTGATCCCTATCACCGGGTGCTATTACCCTGTAAAAAGAGTTAGGTACTTTTGTAACACCTTGTATTATACCTCTGTACGGCAGTCCGGCAGCGAAACGAAGCGAGCCTGTATAACCACTTCTATCGACTGGCACATTTACAATAGCCGCAAAAATGCACAACAGAACCTTTATGCGTGTGACCACTGAGTCAGACATAGGCACGTCTACTAACCCGATCGCCTCACTATCTGATCCTAACAACCCATTTCTTGATGATGAGACTCCTTCATATGTCACAACTCGAAAGGAAGCAAGCCTCAGGGTACAAGTCCCTATGAAGAATCCGTGTTACCTATACATTCTTAAACAAATGCAACAGCAACAAGAACTGCAGTTTGCTACGTTTACGATTGGCATGCAGGAGATTAAATCACAGTACGCTGAAATCACCAAAAATAAACTTATATTTACTTACATGAACCTATCTAAAAATATTCTTAATATATCTATTTTAAGCACCAACTTACAATGGCCAATGATTTTGGGGAGATCATGATCCCCGAATGATGATTTTCCGTTTTCGGCTATGCATGTTATACACTTCTATAGTTTTTTTTGGCGTATGGAACCGAAGAGCCGCAACTTTCACGAAAGAGCCGCATGCGGCTCGCGAGCCGCAGGTTGCCGACCCCTGCCCTAACCCAAAGCAACAGAACCACATTTGCCCACTAATACTAACCTGCCTACACAACGTAAAACTACATGTCCAACTCCTAAACATACTCGTAAATTACTTACACCTCATCTTTTTTTGAAGTACCTACCCACTAGGAGAAAAATTTAAACAAACACAGTCCGTCTACCAGGCCGCTAACCAACAAGTCTGGATTGCATTTCTCATCGTTAGGACAGTATGTACTACCTGTTTCTACCTACACTTCTACACACAAAAAACTCAATAACAATACAACCTTCTTAAAAAACTAATGGCTTAGTGAAAACAAAAAAGGGACTAATGGCGAATATTTATGAAATTATGACTAAGGCCCGGTTTCTAAGTTGAGAATTTTACTAAGCACACTTACGTATCGCTCTGTCATGCTCTTTTGTGAGAAATCTGCAGAGACAGGACGATACTTACCCATTTGCTTAGCAAAATTCTCAACTCAGAAACCGGGCCTTAGTATCCGACCTAGATGAGACAACCTTGCTTAGTAGTTACCTAGTTTGTAATTCAACGATATGCAAAGAAAAATTACAAATGAATAAATCATGTCATACAATTTTAGCACAAAATATTAGGAGTAGATACCTATTGATAAAAACCTGGATGCACTTGCGGTATTATAACAAAATTAGACTTAGAGGTCAACCGAATGCTGGCTGACACCGTTTCATCCAAATTATTCTCTCATCACCAGTCTAATAGGTACCTTTTTTTAACCAAAATGACGGGCTCGCCATTTTTTACAGGTCTCTTACTTTACTCTTCTCAGACCCTGCACGATTTATGACCAATCTCGATGGTTTGCTCGAGAACGTCAAGACAAAATATTGTATTATTACTGGGGACATTAATATTGACATTAACCCAGAAAATTACGAGGCAAATAGTGAAGACTACCTATTTAAATACAATCACGTCTCATTGTTTTTTTCCAGCACATTTCTATCCCACACATGACAAAACCTGTTTGGATCATTTCCTAATTAAATCCCCTAACAGTTCCTCGACAGTAGTGTCTTCAATAACAGATCACAACACTGTAATCTGTTCTATAAACACAAATTCTAAACCTAAGGCCACTGCCCCTAAAACTGTATCAGTCATTGACTATGAGGCACTCAAACTTGATCTTGAGGACTTCGACTGGAGAGGTATCTACGATAATTTTGACATTAACTGCGCTACCGAAGAATTCATAAATATAATATAAACGCAAATAAAACTATTAAAATAATACCATACAAAAAACGCAAAATCAAGCCGTGGATATCGCCCAGTCTATTGAAGTGTACGTAAATAACAAAGTTAAAATTCACATGAAACAGAAAACATCCTAAAGACGAACATATAAAAAAATACCTATTTAAAATACAGAAATACCTATTACTATATTGTTAAAAATGTAAATTAGAATAAGAAAAAAAATATTATCGAAAAAAATCTGGGAATAGTAAATCTATGTGGAATGCAGTAAAATCTGTATGTATCCTAAATAACACTAAATCCAAAAACCTTAATCTACTGGAAAAAGTACACCCAGGGACTCGCTAAATACCGTAAATGATTTGCAAACACCTTGCTAGTGACATATTGACTCAAACTTGCACAACAGAAAATCAATTAGCCAATGAATTTCAATTAAATCTTAACTCACCTTCAAATTCACTATTTATAACCCTGAAGCTGGGGTAGCTACCCCTGAAATTCAAAAACTAATAAATAACCTAAAAACTGATAGTGCTCCTGGACACGATGATTTAGCTCCAAAACTAATAAAAAACATATCACCTCATATTATAAATCCATTGACCATTAAAATTAACAAAAGTCCCATAATGCTCTTAAAAAGTCTCAAACATGTCCAATATATAAAGAGGGTGAGCCTTCAGAAACGTCGAACTACCGCCCAACTTCACTGTGATCAGTGATTGCAAAACTTTTAGAAAAAGTGGTCAATAATCGGGTCCTTATGTGTCTGGAGGAGGCTAAACTATTGTCACCAAACCAATTCGGCTTTCGTGCAAACAAATCAACTGAAGATACAACTCAGGTCAATTCTACAGGGTGCACTCTAAGTCGATAGCGGAACTTTAAGTAGGCTCTCTACTGATTAATACAAACAACTTGTACTAGGTGGTGACAAAAATGGAGCGAAAAAATTATCAGCTGTTAAAAACATTTGGCGCAGTACTGAGTCGACCTTTTGTATGGAACAGCTGATATTTTTTTCGCTCCATTTTTTTCGCCATCTAGTATAAGTTGTTTGTATTGATCGTTAGAGAGCCTACTTAAATTTCCGCTATCGACTTAGAGTGCATCCTGTATAACTGATGCTCTTGACAGCGGTGATAAATGTTTAGCGGTCTTTCTTGATCTTATGAAAGCTTTCGATACTGTCTCGGTTTCAGTACTTTTAGCAAAACTGGAACAAATGGGGGTGAGAGGGGTTACGTTAAACTTTGTGACTTTCTAAAGTGAGTACTTACTTTAGATTCACTTCCTCTACTGATTATACCTATGTGAGGTACGAGTCAAAAAGCTTTATTTATTCAGCCGCCAGACCGCTAAATTATGTAAAACAACACAAACACACTCACTTACCTACCCTATACATTATTTACTGTATCACGGCGAGCAGAAGAAAACCTGTATCAACATTTACTTGTAATCAATGTAAAAAATAATTTTAGGATTCCGTAACCAAGGTGTGCCTAACAGTATTTTTTCGCGTGCCGTCGGTACTAGTTATTTTGTTTCAGAGTCTTTCTTTTCCCTTGCATTTACATACAGAGCGTCCCACGGCTATGCCACATGGAGGGAAAGTACCTTGAATATTGTAGATGGAACATTTTACTGAAAAAGAAGACTGTCACTCGATCCTACCCAGCAAACAAACGCAACTACGAAAACTGTAAAGAAAAAAAAAAAAATAATAATAGGAACTTGATGAAATTTTTTTGTATACTTATGATGCATATTTTTCTATTATGTAGGTAAGATCTTAAAAAATCCCCAAATCTGCCGTCACTCTAAAATCTGCCGCCATAGGCTTAAGCCTACTCAGCCTATTGGTAAATCCAGCACTGTGTCCAGGATGTCCAGGTACACCATTTGTGTGGTGAAGTGTTTTTGATTCGCGCATTTTGGAATGTTTGGTAGAACTTACTTATTTGGTTCAGAATCACCAGTGTCACAAAAATGCCTTCGGCTTTAAAAAACACTAAAATATCGACGTGTACTTATACTGTACCTACCTATCTGTAGTATAAGAAATAACAAAAACTAGCCAAGTAAGAATTAGTTTGTCCGCGGCGCGGAACCGTGGATAGAACCCTCGTTGTGTGAGTCCGATTCGCACTTCGCGTCTATTTTATATCTATTTAAAAGGGGATGTTATTAATTGAACAGCAATTAAATTATAATCCATCAATTTGTGTCCATCAATCATATCCTTTTTTTACATCAAATAAATTATGGCACAACAAATAAACTAATGGTTTAACTAAACTAGTACTGCAGATAATTTGAAAACGTACACTAAATGTACATTTTTCCTCTAATGTGCGACAATTTAATTCCTTAACAGCATAAATACTGGTGATCCTATAACGGTTCAAATAAAATGCTGTTTCCTTTAGATAAACTGATGTACGTTTCATTCAAACCGATCCATCATTAAAAAAATAATGATGTGATAGGTTTGATGTGCGCTGGTCATTATTAGCTCTGTACATTTATAAAAATGCTGTACATAAAGATAGAGGTGCGCCAAGAATATAATTTGATGCCATTTTATAGGTAAATATTTTGCTGCGCAGTTAGTATATTTGCTGGTAATTTCAATAAGTTTTGCATGCAAAAAGCAATATTTTTGCTTTACCTTTAAATACTACCCATTTAAAAGTACTCTGACGCAGACTGGCTCATCACTTATAAATAGAGAGTTGGCCTCACTGCATCTCATTGGTCATTAAAATTATCTATTGTCTGTACGTAAAAGCAAGAAAATATATATAAACTGTAAAATAGCATTGAATTTGGTGCCATTTTTAGAAACGTAGAAAAGAAAATGCACTACGTTTTATTTGTATTAATTTTTGCGCTAAACCACTTTACGTCTTCCGCATCAGGCATAACCGTATGTGAAAAACTTTCTTACTAACTTCTTAATAAGTTTTTTTAATGTTTTCAATATTTCATATTAATTAATTTTTAAAAAGTTTTACTGTATCGGCGGAGGACAACATTACAAGGTTACTTATTTAGACTCAGCAAAGGTTGGCGGTGAGCTCAGATTTATCTTTGTTTCTCGCGAAGCGAAATAGCTGGGCAGCGCGATCCTGGTCCACCACCGAAAGTTCTTTTAGCCAGGATTTCCTCCTGCGGCCAACTAAGCCACTAAGACTAAGTAATATCTTTAATTCCAGTTTGTATGCCTCGACGATCCTCAAACAGAATGGCGGCCGGTGAACAGCCCTTGCTCCAATGGCCACACCAATTTGACTTTCTTGCACGCCGAGAGCCCTAACTGGGACTCGGATTCTGATACGTTCTTCTGGGTCGACGTCATCAACCAGGACGTGTATAGCCTGAACTTTAACACTTGGGATCTTCGGAAAAGGCACACAGGTAGGCTTACTTACTTAGATAACTAGGTCCTTCTAGCCGGATAAAACGAGAAAAAATGTGTAGGCGTTTTGTACGTAGGTACACACGACAGCACGTCAGACTGTACATATTTGTTGTAAAGTCGCCCGTAACGCAACCGAGTAGAGTGCTAGCGTGTAAAGGTCGACGTGCTGTCGTGTGTACTAGGTACAGACCGCGTTTTATTTAAGTGTCGGAGGCGGTTTGATTTTTGGCGAGTTGGTAGGCCTTCTGAATTTCGGCGTAGGTATAATGAAATTATAACTTCACACAAACAAAAATTCAGGGGAATGATTTCTGCATCATTTTTTTTTATTTTTATTTTCGTATGATTTCGGTTTTTGAAACGCTCTGAGGTAAGTAGTACTTTCTGTTCTATTGATGCACAGTAAGAGCTACCATGGGGTATCTCAGAGCGTCGCTGATAAGTGTCCGGACAAAAAAAACAGCATCACCGATAGACTAAATCCGAAGGCAACCACTCTATCTAACTTGACAGAATGTTAATTTCAGAAATTGGCGAAATCAATGTCGTGAGTCCGATCGAAGATAGCGACCGGGTCCTTCTAACTGTCAACTCTTCATTGTACATAATGGACTGGAACATACCCGGTGAAAAGGGACTGAGAATATTGGCCCTCTCCGACCAGGGATCACCAGAAAATGTGCTGAATGAAGGCAAGCCTGATGCCTTGGGACGGTTTTGGGTTGGTAAGTTTCGAGACGAGTGTCTTAAAAAACTTAGGCCTTTGCATCTACGATACCTACCGAGATGATTTGGCATACAGTGTCCAGTGTCGTCTTCACTAAGACACTGTAATGCCTGGGACATTTAAAAAAAAATAAAAAAACAATAAATCCGCAGTTTCATACAAGGTAGTGGCAGTACCTACTGCGACACTCTACAGGGTGCTCTCTAAGTCGATAGTGGAACTTTAAGTAGGCTGTCTACTGATTAATACTTGACAAATAAGTTGAACTAGGTGGCTAAAAAATGGAGCGGAAAAATATCAGCTGTTCCATACAAAAGGTCTACTCAGTACTACGTCAAATGCCCCGATTTTCCATAGTTCCATAGTAAAAGTTGACTGAAGTTGTTGAAGTTGAATTCAAAACAATCAATATTTCCTCTGACCAGGATCAAAGGGCCCCCAATCCGGAGCACACGTGGTCCCAGATCGGGCCAAGCTTTACTCCGTGGAGGGGCCTCAGTACCAGCCGCGGGTGCAGTGGAGTCCGGTGACCATATCCAACGGGCTCGCCTGGTCTGCCGACAACACCCTGATGTACTACGCAGACTCCGCGACAAGGACAGTTGATGTCTTCGATTTCGACCTCGACGTTGGGCAATTAAGTAAGTGTTTAGGTTCAATTCAATTCAATTCAATTCATTTATTCCAATAAAAATTATGTACTACATATTCATAACTACTTAGTATAACTTAGGTAAAAACGTAAACAGTGCCTGAACTAGAATGCAGCTGTATTCTGTATCTCAGGAAACTAAAATACTAGGTTACCACTTACTCCATCATTAATGTGGAATGAGAACCGAAACTAGTCTACCTATTCCGACATGTATAAAAGTGTAAATGAAACCGTTTATAAAATACTAAAAAAAAAATAAATTAGAGCCATTTAATATACTAGTACCTACCTACTAGCTAGGCATAGGCCTTCTCTCAGAGAGAACGCGTTGCTACTGCAGGATTGCTAGTTTGTAATAGGACCACTTGAACCGTCAAGGAAATTGCGATCCATTATATCATTGTGAAATTTATTAATTATTAGGGGAGCAAAAAAGCTATAAACTCCTACATTAAAATTATGAAAAATAAATTGACTTGACAAGTCAAAAGTTTAGTTACGTTTGCATCTTTTGGGTGTACACTAGGTTTTGAGACAGTTTAACACCCTGCGTATGTATCTTTTCCAGGCAATCGTCGGACTATAATCGACTTGAGGGACTACGACTATCCCGACAACTCGATCCCCGACGGTCTGACGATTGACAGAGTTGGCTTCCTGTGGGTCGCCATTAATTTTGCTGGTGTCGTAAGTACCTTATTGCTTACCAAAATATTTCCACACTAGGTAGTGCTTTTTCCTTTTCTCTTGTACGTACACGCGGACGAAGTAAAACGAGCTGGCAAAACGAATAACACTTGTTTAATCGTTATTAGCCTATGTAATTATGTAGTACATTATCTTCCATCATGCTCTTACCCATAACCTTGTCCCTCATACATTCATTTAGTTTAACTGACTGACTTGGTGTGGCGCCACTAGCCTGAGCGATTCGGTTGTCATCGGACGCGTGTCTCTGTTCCTGAGAGATAACCTCAATTGTGTGTGACAACGTGCTGCTAAAAGTGCCTTCCCTTTAGACCCAGTGAACCAGTGTATTAGTGCCGCGATACCACACTTGGGACCTTGCCCTGGACACCCAGCCGGTCCAGGGTACCTATCGAAAGACTGCGCCTGCGCCCATGCGCTGGACAAGTGGACACCGAGCAAGGCAAGTGATAATTCCCACCAAAGACTGACAATTGTCCTTTTAATTTGTTTTCCAGCGTTAGACTCCCTTATGGTAGCAGAGCCCCCCTAATTCCCAAACATTTTGGTAGACAAGAGCGTGGTTAGATCCCCTCATATTTAATTTGTTCGCCTTTCCTATATTCGTCCAGATATTTGTTTATTTAAAACTAATATATATTTCCTTTATTACTTTATACCTATCGTGTTAAAGAAAGTGAAAGTAATTTGCCATTCCCCTCGACGACGACGTTGTTTACCTTATAAAATTTATACCTACCCAAATTAATCACCTATCCCTCCAGCCGAGATAACTTTATTATTACTAATCAGTCGTCAACCGCACTCCTTCGTATGTACCTACCTGGACCTGGCCTTGACCGTGAAACCGGTTGACCCTTTTGAATAATAAAATATTTCTGCCTATAACTGATTGATACCTGCCTGATCAACATGGCAACAGACGATAATGTCACCGTTAGAATGCGATTGTTTACCGAATCATCGGATTACAGAAATGCTATGGGTGTTTTTAGGTTTGTGAGCGGTTGGGTCGAAGACGCCCATAATATGCTGGAAACTGATTCCCCCGCTAGACTTTTAGTGGTATTGGAGGAGGTCCACGAGCATGGTAGAAATTTCAATACAGCTTGCTCGAGCCTTTTAGGTGGCCTCGATCCAAACATTGACGTGACGGAGTACGCAGAAGTTCGGAACGAGTCGAAGTCCGTTCAGGCCAAGGTGATTGACCTTAAGCAGCGTCTCCAGGAGATCCGTCCACCGCCTCGCCAGTCTGAGCCCTCAGCCTTTAGTACACCCGTCAAAGATCGAAGGTCAACAGGGCAATCCCTTGACAGTATGCCTAGTAAATTGCCCGACCTACCCATACCTAAGTTCGATGGCCGCGTTGATTCATGGATCAGCTTTATTGATCAGTTTGATAGTGTTGTGGACAGCCAATTTAACTTGCCCCCCACCCTTAAGCTACAGTACCTTGTAGGTGCCCTGTCGGATGAGCCGCGCCGTTTATTAATGCACCTAAGAATCGAAGGTGGAAACTACCAAGTGGCACGCGAACTCTTGAAGCGTCGGTACCACAACACCAGAGTTCTCGCAGATACCTACATTACGCAGATCCTGACCCTTCCCGAGATTGCTAACAAGCTTGCGGGTCTACGGGCTACCTTCCTTAACCCTTTATTGACCGCCTATAGATGCCTGGAGCGGTTGGAATTACCTGTAAGACAGTGGTCTTATATGCTAGTCCACATTGTCCTGACTAAGCTCCCTCAGGACTTTAAGTCGAGGTTTGAGCGGCGTTATGGAGGAGACCTTAAGGAGCTCCCTAAATTTGACCACCTTATCGCCTTCTTAGAGGACGAGTGTCGTCATCACGACAATGTGGGCAACGCTTCGCTTGTGGATGTAGTTCCCCACAAATCATACACGCGCTCCCCACCTGCTAGACACGCGTATGTAGCTGTACCGCGCCCTCCCTCTCCACTTGAGCCCAGACCTACCTGTCCTCAGTGCCACTCGTCGTCCCACTATTTGCGCGAATGCCCTGACTTTTTAAATTTGTCCCCCCATAGCCGATCTGCGTTCGTAAAATCGGCCAGCCTGTGCTATAGGTGCTTAGATAAGCACTCTATATCGTCCTGCAGGCGCGATTACCGCTGCAGAACCTGCGGCCGCTCAACACATCACACTGTATTGTGCTTCAATGATGGTCGCAACCCTGAATACCCGCCGCTCCGACGCGTTTCCTTCCAAACGCCGCGCGAGAACCAGTCGCGCTCCCCCTCACCGCGCACGGGCGGGGGCGACCGTCGTCGCTATCCGAGCCCACGTGACCCTGGTGCTGGCGTGTACCACTCTACATACACGCGCCGCTCCCCTCCGCGCACCCCTTCTCCACCTCGTCGCGCATACTCTCCCCGAGGTTCCTCCTCTTACGAGTGCCATCGCTCTCGTCCCTCTCCGCCAAGAAGAGACTACGTAGAGGTCGCCCGTAGCTCTACCGACCGTGACGGACAATTTCGTCATACCCCTCCCCGTGACTCTGTACCCTCCCGGTATCGTGAGGATACTAGAGCCCTGTAACTAGGACCTACCTATCCCCGTACTGACTTACCGACCCCCCTACCGACCGTGACCATACCGCAAAATGCCCTTGTTTTGTTACCTACCGCCATCATACATGTCCAAACCTCCGCTGGTTACTTTGTGGAAGCCCGAGCTTTGTGTGATACCGGTGCACAAGGGTGCCTTATTACTACCAATATGGCTATAGAAATAATGAATATGCCCATTACCCCTTCATCTGTTCCTGTGCGAGGCATAGGAAACGTGCAAGCTGTCCAAGCCCGAGGTACCATTACCCTCCCATTTAAACCCGTGAATGGTACTCACCCACTAATCTCGACATCTGCAATGGTCGTTGATATAATTGCTGGCTTGCACCCTGAAATTGACCTTCCCGAATATACAGTGTCATCTACTGCCCATTTGCCGTTAGCGGATCCATTTTTCTATAGACCTGGCCCTATCGACATTTTATTAGGCGCCGATGTTTTTGGTTCAATAATAAAATTAGAACAGTCCCTTTTACTTCCCTGCGGTTTACTTGCCTTTTCCACCATTTTTGATTTTGTTTTATCCGGGCCAATACGAGGCACCTTCCAAATGAATGATTCCCTAATGACTGGCATATCACTGTCTCAAGTAGTTGAGAAGTTTTGGCGCATTGAAGAAGCACCTCATTTACTACCTCCCCCCTCCAACCCTCTAGATGACGAGTGTGAGGCTTATTTTAGTAAAACTACGACCCGAGTTCTTGATGGACGTTTTCAAGTACGACTACCTTTCTTGCCCGATCGTCCAACCCTTGGCGAATCTAGAAGCGCAGCACTGAGGCGTTTTCTTAATCTAGAAAAGCGTTTGCAGGCCAACGAGATTTTTAAGAAAAAATATGTCGACTTCATGCGTGAATATATTACCTTAGGCCATATGTCGCTGACTCTCCGTAACCCTCTACATAGTGAGCACTATTTTATTCCTCACCACGGTGTTTTTAAATCGTCGGGTGATACATCTAAAATAAGAGTGGTGTTTGACGGGAGTAGCCCCACAACCAGTGGCGTGTCACTCAACCAATGTTTACACACGGGTCCCAAATTACAGAGAGACATTTCTCACATCCTCCTTAATTTTCGACGTCATGCTATTGTCTTTGTTACCGACATTAAAATGATGTTCCGCATGTCATGGGTTCATCCGGAAGATCGCCGCTTCCAACTTATTTTGTGGCGTGAATCTCTTTCCGAGCCTCTCCTTACCTATGAGTTGAATACAACTACCTACGGCCTTCGCTCTAGCCCTTATATTGCGATTCGTGTTTTGTTAGAGCTCGCTGAGCGTGAACGCGCTACCTTCCCTAAGGCTGCAGCGGTCCTAGAAACCGACATCTACGTAGATGATTGTTTGACTGGAGCCTCCTCACTCGAAGAAGCTCACCTTCTTAAAACTGAGCTGAAAGGTATCATGGCATCTGGCGGCTTTGAGCTGAGAAAGTGGATCAGCAACGTGCCCGAGCTCCTAAATGATTTGCCTGCCGATCATCTTCAGCTACCCTATCCTTTTCAAGACCCTGACAACCCTCAAACCATAGCCGTCCTTGGTGTACAGTACAGCCCTACTACCGATTCATTCACCTATCGCACCTCATATAAACCTGAAGGGACTGTCACCAAGCGAAAGGTTCTTTCCCTAATTGCTCGCATGTATGATCCTTGTGGCTGGATTGCCCCCCTAATTTTTAAGGCCAAGGTTTTCATTCAGCGTTTGTGGCTATCCGGTCTCTCCTGGGATGACCAACTCAACTCAGAGCTAGCCTTAGAGTGGTCTAGCTTCACCAAGGACCTTGTGAATGTGTCGCTATTTAAAATTCCTCGTCTGATCTTACCCTCTTGCTCGACCTCGTTCAGCCTCCAGGGGTTTTCAGACGCGAGTGAAGCTGGGTTTGCCGCCGTGGTCTACCTAAGGGCTGAAGATGCTCTCGGCAACTGCTCCGTCCACCTACTCATGTCGAAAACTAAAGTAGCCCCTGTTAGGACCCATCACACAATTCCCAAGCTGGAATTGTTAGGAGCTTGCCTCCTGTCAAAATTAATTCATCACGTTGCCCTCTGTTTACAGAAGACAGTCGTGTTGGATAAAATATATAGTTGGACAGACAGCAGAATTGTACTTGCCTGGATTAAAACACCCACTCACTTACTTCAGACATTTGAGGCCAATCGTGTATCTCAAATTGTCAACTCAGATACCTCCTCTGAGTGGCGACACGTCCCGGGTGCACTGAACCCTAGCGATTGCGCTTCCCGCGGCCTATTGGCATCTTCCTTGGCCAGTCATCCACTGTGGTGGTCTCCTGCTTGGCTAGCCCAGCCACCGAGCTCCTGGCCACCTCAGGAAACATGTAGAGTCGATGATTCCTCCTCCCTGCCTGGATTACGTTGTTTGGTGGTATCTCTACCGCCTCCCCTTCCTGACCTTTCATTTTTGACAGATAAATATAGCTCTCTGAATAAATTGGTTGCTGTCCTAGGCTACATTCGTAGATTTATCCACAATTTACGAAATCCTAATGACCGAATTGGTGCCCCCTTTCTTACCTGTAAAGAGCGTAGCGATGCTACCCTGCATTTAGTGCGAATTACTCAAGTAGAGTCTTTTCCTGATGACCTAGCTGCCTTACAGCGAGGTGATTTAGTAAAATCCCCCTTAAAACGTCTCAACCCCTTCCTCGACGCTCAGGGACTTATTAGAGTTGGAGGTCGGTTATCTCATTCCGACCTACCGTATAGTGCAAAACACCCCCTACTTTTACCTAAAGACGGCCCCTTTGTGAAGCTCCTTATAACTCACTACCATATTTTCAACTGTCATGTGGGAGCCAATGCTCTCCAGGCGATCTTGAACCGCAAATATTGGATTTTATCAGCACGTAGAGCCATTCAGTACGTAATTTTTAAGTGCCTGAAATGTTACCGACTTAAAGCTGTAACTTCCCAACCCCCTATGGGGGATTTGCCTCGTGACCGTGTCACTGCAGTTAGAGCCTTTGATGGCGTGGGTACAGATTTTGCCGGACCATTTTATACGAAAGTGCAAGCGTATAGAAATAGGAAGATTGTCAAGAGTTACCTGTGTGTGTTTGTCTGCTTGTCCACGAAAGCTGTCCACCTTGAAGTGGTCTCCGACCTCACCACCGACGCTTTCATAGCAGCCCTCACCCGTTTCGTCTCTAGACGCGGTGTGCCCACCTTGATCCGTTCAGATAACGGGAGAAATTATGTAGGTGCAAATAATCACCTGAAAGAACTCTACGCTTACCTTTCCCAGAATGCAGCGTTGATCGGCTCCGCATTGTCCAAACAGGGTATTACCTGGACCTTTGACCCTCCTATTTGCCCCCATTGGGGTGGCTTATTTGAAGCTGCTGTAAAATCAGCCAAGACCCATTTAAAGCGTGTAGTCGGAGACACGCCGCTTACCTTCGAGGAGTTGACAACTGTTTTTATCAAGATAGAAGCAGTTCTCAACTCACGACCATTGTGCCCTGTATCATGTAGAGACCCTAATAATTTAGAAGTTCTTAGCCCGGGCCATTTTCTAATAGGCCAACCGTTAACTGCTCTACCTGAACACCCATACACCGATTTGAAACTGAATCGATTAACGCGCTTCCAGTTAGTGCAACAGATCACCCAGCATTTCTGGAACCGTTGGCGGTCAGAATACCTGTCCACGCTCCAGGCCAGAAACAAGTGGACCACCCCTAATAATCCTCCTTTTGTTGATGAGTTGGTTCTCTTAAAGGATGATAACACACTTCCTTTAGAATGGCGTCGCGGTCGTATTGTCGAACTCTACCCTGGACCTGACGGCATTGTACGTGTTGTCGATGTCAAAACCTCTTCCAACATCCTCAAGAGATCCCTCACCAAACTCGTTCGGCTTCCTATTGACTAGTGCATTTAGTATATTAATTTGTCTCTCCTTTCCTTGCTTCTCCTAAACATTTTGACATGTTTAGGGCGGGGGCTATGTTTAATCGTTATTAGCCTATGTAATTATGTAGTACATTATCTTCCATCATGCTCTTACCCATAACCTTGTCCCTCATACATTCATTTAGTTTAACTGACTGACTTGGTGTGGCGCCACTAGCCTGAGCGATTCGGTTGTCATCGGACGCGTGTCTCTGTTCCTGAGAGATAACCTCAATTGTGTGTGACAACGTGCTGCTAAAAGTGCCTTCCCTTTAGACCCAGTGAACCAGTGTATTAGTGCCGCGATACCACACTTGGGACCTTGCCCTGGACACCCAGCCGGTCCAGGGTACCTATCGAAAGACTGCGCCTGCGCCCATGCGCTGGACAAGTGGACACCGAGCAAGGCAAGTGATAATTCCCACCAAAGACTGACAATTGTCCTTTTAATTTGTTTTCCAGCGTTAGACTCCCTTATGGTAGCAGAGCCCCCCTAATTCCCAAACAACACTGCTTTAGATACTTCCAATACATCGGATCCATGCTGCTATACCTACTACCAATGCATACGTCGGAGATACCGAGCTAACGGAAACCCTTTACTTACGATCCGTTGGTCTATTTACTACAGGGTGCACTCCAAGTCGACAGCGAAACTTTAAGTAGGCTGTCTTCTGATCAATACAAACAACTTGTACTAGATGGCTAAATAAATGGAGCCAAAAAAATATCAGCTGTTCCATACAAAAGGTTGACTCAGTACTGCGCCAAATGTATTTAAGGCTCCGTATAAGGCTAACTAGCGCCACCAATGTTAAAAAAATCATATCTTCCTTTAGAAGAAGTTTCTGAAAAAATCCTAAGATGAGCCTATGCGCCATGCTTTTCTAGATTTTTAAGTGTAGATACCCTCTTCGAAATTTACTTTTAAGCTAAAAAATTTTCGATAACCGCCAAAAGCGGCCGTTTTTTGCGGTTATCGAAATTTTTTTAGCTTAAGACTAGAAATTGAGTTGGGTACCTACACTTAAAAACCTAGAAAAGTATGGCGCATGAGCTCATCTTAGGATTTTTTCAGAAACTTCTTCTGAAGGAAGATATGATTTTTTCAACATTGGTGGCGCTAGTTAGCCTTATACGGAGCCTTAAGACGCCATACGTCTCACAACTAGCGCCGCCAATGGAAAAAAAAACATATCTTTTTTTGGGATGCGTTTTTAGCAAAAAAACGCTCCTGCGATTCCTCAACGCGAGGCTTAACTATTTTTAGGACCTAAGGTTTGGATTCCAGGATTGGATTTCCTACGAATGCAATCGATTCTCGCCAAAAGTGTCCACTTTTGGGAATCGATTGCATTTTTAAGTTCTAGGATCTGGAATCCTAACCTTAGGTCCTAAAAATAGTTAAGCCTCGCGTTGAGGAATCGCAGGAGCGTTTTTTGCTAAAAATGCATCCAAAAAAAAGATATGATTTTTTTTCCATTGGTGGCGCTAGTTGTGAGACGTATTTCACCTTAACAGCTGATATTTTTTTAGCTTCATCTTTTTCGCCACCTAGTACAAGTTGTTTGAATTGATCAGTAGACAGCCTACTTAAAGTTCCGCTATCAACTTAGAGTGCACCCTGAAGTAGAGTAAGTTGTTACAGCGCTATCCCATCCTTCTGCTTCTTTTGAACTAACACAGAAAAACTGGCGCCCAACGTGTGGCAATTGCTGGTAGACTGTTGATGGAGGAAATCAGAGTGGTGGTCAGGCCCACAAATAAATCAGAGTGGTGGTCAGGCCCACAAATAAATCAGAGTGGTGGTCAGGCCCACAAATAAATCAGAGTGGTGGTCAGGCCCACAAATAAATCAGAGTGGTGGTCAGGCCCACAAATAAATCAGAGTGGTGGTCAGGCCCACAAATAAATCAGAGTGGTGGTCAGGCCCACAAATAAATCAGAGTGGCGGTCAGGCCCACAAATAAATCAGAGTGGTGGTCAGGCCCACAAATAAATCAGAGTGGTGGTCAGGCCCACAAATAAATCAGAGTGGTGGTCAGGCCCACAAATAAATCAGAGTGGTGGTCAGGCCCACAAATAAATCTGTGGTCAAGCCCCTCCGACTCCGATAAATAATTTGGTATTGCAATAAAAGATAAGTTATACTTTAACAGTACTAGTTTTGTGATAAATTCCAGTTTTGGGTCCACATTAGAATTCACTTTTTTTTTTATTTGTACGCCCAGTTTAGCTGTTAGTAGCGAACGGTTGACGGGTGTCAGTTGGTACTTTGGCATTAAACAAAAACAACTGACAACCATCAAGGAGGGGGCGAGCAAAATCAACGGGATGTGTTTTTAAAGGATGATTTCTGGGTCCACATTAGAATTCACATTTTTTTTTATTTGTACGCCCAGTTTAGTTGTTAGTAGCGAACGGTTGACGGGTGTCAGTTGGTACTTTGGAATAAAACAAAAACAACTGACAACCATCAAGGAGGGGGCGAGCAAAATCAACGGGATGTTTTTTTAAAGGATGATTTCTTTTCAGGTTGTCCGGGTGGACCCAGAGGCGAAGAAGATAGTCCACACGATCTCCCTACCCGTGAACGACATAACCACGCCGACGTGGGGCGGCGCCGGCTTGGAAACACTCTTCGTGACCACTTCGCGGCTGAACCTGAGTCCTGAAGAGATACGCGATCAGCCGCTGGCGGGCGCTGTGTTTGTCTTCAACGACCTGGCCACCGGGGGCCGCCCTGAGTACAAGTTTAGGTTTCCAAATGCGGACACTTATTGAGGACTTCTGTCTTAGACGGAATGTTCACAGAACACAATTACTCAGGAATGTTTCTTACGGCTGATATTTTCGTTAGTTTGCTTGGTTTAACTTAATTATTTATTTTAATCGTTTAACTTGTTTTTTCCTTACTGTTTCACTGTTGTTTCACCACTAGGGTGCATCTGAATGGGTTTGCCATTCCAGATCAGTATCGCGACTGGCTTCCCTCGAGGCTATGTATGTTTTTAATAAAACGTTGTTAAGCGATCCGGTTTTTTTTATTTTTTACTTTACTTTATTTGGAAAACAAACGGTACAATTAATACATTATTAGAAAACAAACATAACAAACACCAGTGAAGTTTCCACGTGAATATAAAGTTTCCATCTCACTTATTAAATAAGTATCTAATATTAACTAATGACTTATGTAATCAAATTATAGGTAGTGCGTATAGGCCTTTTTTTAGACTTCCGTAAGTATGTACAGTCGGCCACATTCTCAGATACCCCTTTTTGTTCGATTGGCGCCCTTATGCCGCGCGCGATAAGAGCTGCCATGGGGTATCTGATATTGTGGCCGACCGTACCATGTGCCAACGGGACCCTGCTACAAGCTTGCTACGCTGTCGATCTTTTAATTTACCTTTTTTTGGAACCGTGTTTTTAAAGGAAACATTTTGATAATATTTGATAGTGTTTTAGGTCTTTTGTCCTGCGCCAAAATGAGTTTAAGTTTATGAGTTGTTTTAACGATTTGTGAACGCCAAACGTGATTGTACCTGCACGTCTATTAAACATGTTTTTATGGACGTAGCTTTAAAAAAATTATGGGTTTCGTAGAGTATAGGATCTGGTGATACTTCAAGGCCACAGCCGGGCGTCGAATATTCGGAGTGTGAGCACTCCGCACGTACCTTTGTGCCGTACCGTATGTTAATAATGTACCTACGTGGGAACAGGCGAACGTACAATGCGAACAGGCAATGCAAAATACTGCTACTGTACTCGGGCTGTAGATTGGAACAAAGGTACGGAGAGATATAGCCACACAACACATACCTACAGCTACAAATAGCCTTCTTCTTCGTCGTTTCGCTCTTTTCAGAGCGGTCGTGGTCCACATGTAGTACTATCAGTGGCTGACTGGCTGATGATGCGCGCCTTACGATGCCCACGCCATTTATCTCGGTCAGAGGTTGCAGTGTCATTCAGTGTTTTCCCCACAGTGGTCTTGATTTGGTCAGTCCATCGCGTCGGTGGTTTTTCCCGAGTTCAAGTGCCTTCTACCCTTCCCTGCATTAGGTACAATGCGCCAATGGAGTTGTCTTGTCGGGATACATGGACAAAACATCTCAAAATACGACTTTGTACAGTACTTGACAGACGCTGCTTGATGCCGACTTTTCTAAGTATGGATTCGTTGGTTCTTAAAGTAGGTCAATACACATCATTGAACGAGCGAGCGAAGTTCTCCGAGTCTACTGGAACAATCCGGCGTTTGTATGTTTGTATGTATGTATGTATGAATGTTCGTTCGACGATAACTTGAGTAAATGTAGTCGGATCGTCATGAAAGGTACGCAGGTAAATGACGCCACCATTTAAGTTCGAACATGAGCCAAATCGGTCGAGGGGTTGCTGAGATATGGGGTCGCGAGTTCATAGTTCGGGGCGAACCACTAGTAGTAGGTACGCAACAGCAAAACCTTTTAGGCTTCGCCGCAGTCGGGTTACTTTCCTGCCTTACCCTGACTTGACCGTTAAAAGCGATTGATCATAGCGCTGCTCTTATTGAGCCGTGACATGTTTCCGAGAACGTCAGTTTAATACATTTCGACCACGCGTGACCAGCCCCTGCATTATCTAAAATATCCACCGTAAAATAACGGTTTTTAAATGTCAAAATAAAGATTGTTCATTTCAATAAGGGCTATTTTCGAATGTTTTGACGCTCGGAGGTTGAGTGGAATTTTTAGATAATAGAGGCGCTGCAGAGATTTTAATATGCTACTGAACGCCGTAGGTACTTGCGTCATTTATTCACCTGCTGCCGCCTGTTGCTTTGGATATACAAGTAAGTACCAACCTGTATTTACTTATCTCTTATTTTCTTAGTGCAAAATTGGGTTAGTTTCTTCATTTATAACTCAATAACGGTTAAACGCACAGATTTAAAATCTGCGGTTGAACGATTGATTTAATCTTTGATTTGTTACATTTAGCAGAATTAACCGCCCCGATTAGCAGAATACTGAATAACTATTAAAAACAAACAGGGAAATAAGCAAGTTTATAATATTTTTTTACATCTGCATCTAAGCGAAAAAGAGCGGCAGACCGGGTTCGAATCCTGTCTGCGCTTTGTAGATTTTCCAATTACTTAGTTTCAAAAGTTTTTGTCAACCCGTCTGGCAAGAAGGACCATAGCGAGCTCGTTATCGCGCGATACAGTGCCCTCTCTCACTTCGTCAGATGTCCATCATGCTTAGACGTGCTAGTACGGTCGGCCACAGTCTAGGATACCCAATGGTAGCTCTTACCACGCGCGGCATAAGTCGCCAATCGAACAACAAGAGGTATCCTAGCATGTGGCGGACTGTATACCCTTTGCATCAAAACGTTAAAATATTCTCTTAGATTATAATATCCCGAAGTGTAAGTAAGTAAGTAAGTAAACGCTGTCTACTCTAAGAATTTATTG
Organism: Zelleria hepariella; assembly: GCA_949319315.1. NCBI lineage: Eukaryota > Metazoa > Arthropoda > Insecta > Lepidoptera > Yponomeutidae > Zelleria > Zelleria hepariella. The sequence continues at coordinate 33,410,987 of OX439378.1, read as the reverse complement.
CACAAAGAGATCCTAAAACAAATTTTTTTGCCAGTTCATAACAACTTCTCAGCGTCAACTTTGCCAACTCGATGCCAACTCTACAATATTCAGCTACACTAATATCTCTTTCTATCACGGCGAAAGCCCGTTTTGGGACGAAGAAACGTACACCCTATACTGGGTGGATGTTCTCAACAAAGACGTGCATGCATTCAACTTCAACACTTCGACACACCTATTTAAGCACATACCTAGGTAAAGAAAATTCTTGGTTGAAAAGTATTTCGGAAGAAAGATAATTCATGCCACAAAAACTCATGTAGTACCACCACATGCTTATAGATGAGTATCCTTTTCTAAAAACATAAGAATTTTTACCCCACTTTGAAAAACAGGGTACTGTTTTCATAGACGTTTATAGAAAACCTGCCAAACTACTTTCGAAAATAGCAAACTTCAAAACGGGGTAAAAAGTCTTCTTCATTTTTCTGTGGTGCAAACCCATGGTAGAGCCGCGCACTGGTTATGGAATAGTAGGTAGAATGCGTGCCACGAAAGAAGAGACTTGTAACACCACGTGGTTTCACATGCACCACTGTGACGATTTATAGGTCCTCTTTAAGGCTAGCGTCCACTAGGCGCAACAATCGCCTGCCTGTATTTATATGAAACAACGTCACTAGCGGCGGATCGGGGCTGGTCGGGCCGCAGCGCAATATTTCGCCGCTAGTCGACGCTGTTTCATATAAATACGTACAGGCAGACGGATTTTTAAGTTGCGGCCCGCGCCGGCCCAACCCGGCCCGATCCGCCGCTAATGGACGCCCAGCTTTAGCGGTATGAGGCCAGAGTGCGGGAAGGGACCGGGCGTCATCGGTGCGGCGTGTTCAAGTATCTTCTTCCGTGGCACCCATTATACCTAATCATAACCCCTCAGATATAGGCGAAGTGAACGTAGTGATACCCGTGAGGGACAGCAAGCGACTGCTCCTGGCTGTGAGGTCTTCGCTCTACCTGATGGACTGGGACCTTCCCGGAGACAGAGGGATGCGTCTGATCGCTACCTTGGATGAGGGGTTCCCCGACAATACCCTGAACGAAGGGAGGGTCGACGCGGCTGGGCGACTTTGGATCGGTATGTAATAATGTGGGTTTTATAGAGATTTGTCACTATAAAGGCTGGCGTCCACTAGAGACGGATCGGGCCGGGGCGCATCGCAAGATCGCAACGCAAAAATCCGCGTGCCTATATTGATATGAAACAGCGTCCACTAGCGGCGGACTATTGCGCTGCGGCCCGCCCCGCCCCGATCCGCGGCTAGTGCACGCTGTTTCATATACCTCTAAATTCAGGCATGCGGATTTTTGCGTTGCGATCTTGCGATGCGCCCCGGCCCGATCCGCCTCTAGTGGACGCCAGCCTTCAGTCAGCATAGACTAAAAATAAACTACCCGCATCGGAAGTCTACGCCCTCGCGTATTGTCGAGCGCGAGCGCGCAGTGAGAGGCAGGCAGAGGCAGCGTGAGCTCAGTTTTCTCAATGAATAAGGCCTCCGAATGAGAACCGAAAAAAGTCGACATCAATACAAGTGAATGAATTTTCATCTTTACGCCGCTTATTCCCTGGAAGATATTTACATCCAATTTATCTCAATATCCGGAGACGCGTTGGTGCTTTCATATAATTTTGGGACTGCACGGCTTTCCTGCTGGCCAATGGTTGTTCAATGAAAAGCATTCCGAGAGTCGAACCGTCATACTCCGTTCTGTACTTTCTGTACTTTACTTGTATGGGTAAATTGACCACTCGGACGGTGCAGTGCATGGGACATTGTTTTAGTTTGTTTTCTTCTTTTTAGCCGGTCCTTCATGTCTGAAGATCGTGATCAATGCTCGTCAAATTCCGGGAGTCTCTCCATTGATTTTTATCCGTGGCCACTCTCGCCACCTTGGAATTTTGTGGTTTCGTCTTCTTTAAGCTGGTCGGTCTATCTAGTCGGTGTTCAACATTTCCGATGACGATCAGCTTTTCGAGGCCCTCGCTACGTCTCGCTATGTTTATAACAATACGAATACCTTATTTATTTTTTCAGGATCGAAAGGGCCACAGAGAGGCAACGAAGTCTCCCGAGACTACGGCTCTCTCTATACAGTCGAGGCGCCATCCTTCCAACCGCGGGTACACCTGCGACCGGTGACCGTTTCGAACGGACTGGTGTGGTCGCTGAACAATACTCGACTCTACTACATCGACTCAGGGTTTAGGAGCGTGGACGTCTTCGATTTTGACCTGGCTAAGGCGCATTTGAATAAATGTATAGTCTTGTCTTTCTAGCCTATTATAAAAATGTGATTTTTAAGCATTTTCGCCATGATAGTTTCTGGCTTATCATCAAAGAGCTAAAAACCAACAAATTTTAACCGGAATAACAATACTGCACTGCACTCGTGTGTTTTACATGTCTTTTATTTTATCCTTCGTCGCTTTTCTTTATACTGTTGTTTTGTATAGTAGCAATGACTAAAGAAAAATATTAAACAGTTTTCTTTAGTTTTGTAGATACAGTGGACATCAAACCTTACTTATCTTGTATTGAAGGTAACCGGCGAAGAATATTGGACCTTAATGACTACGAAATAGACGACAGTATAATGCCTGATGGCATCACAATCAACACGGAGGGCTATGTGTGGGTCGCGCTAATGTTCGGTGGTTCTGTAAGTATACCTAAGTTAGATAAATAAGTAACTAATAACAACAACAATGACTATAACTTTTGCAATTTTCAAAAATGAAGAAAAAGTTTCACGGCCGCAAAAATTACGAATGTTTTCATCGAAATTAAATCCAGTCTAAGTGAAAAGGGGCCGACAGTTTCAATAGTACTAAGAAATTTCGTATTCTTTGTGCAATAAAAAATACTACTTAAGTATACATATCCTCCTATAACGCTTATTTCTTACAGATCATTCGCATAGACCCAGATCGGAGGGTGGTCGTGAAGGCGATAAAACTGCCAGTAACTTTAACCACGTCTATGGTATGGGGCGGCCCCAACATGCAGTCATTGTTTGTGACCACTTCGCAGCGTAATTTAGACGCGAATGCGTTGAGAAGTCAATAACCGGCAGGTGTGCCTTTTGTTTTTCATAATATGACCCACCGCGGAGTCCCCAGCAATAAGTTTGTGTTTCCTAATGCGGATGACTATTGAAATATTATTTAGAGGCTTTTACAATAAGTACTTGCAAGTTATTTTGAAATTATTTATTTATTCAGAGAACACGCCGACAACGACTTTTTCAACAAGAGTATTAACAGTTTAGACTCCACCAATAAAATATTAACAAAAAACATCACAATTACATGTTACAACAGCGAGGAAAATGACTAGAAATTTGCATAATTTTATTTAGTGACAACAATTTGTGATTAGTATTTGATTTAATATATTTAACTTCCTTACTTTTATTCAGAGCCAATTGCGCCACCCACAAAGGTAACAGAATAAACATTCTGGTTAAGTAAACATTGGTTTTTAAATTAATTTAAGCCGGTGGAGCAATTCGCACTAAGAATGTATTTATGTTATGTTTTGTATAAATAACAGCAGAAAAACGAAGAATTTTAATTAAAACTATTTTAAGATTTTTAAGTGAGCCTACTTATAATAAATCTATACCGAAATAAGTTAATAGTTACACAAGTGAATTGTGTGTGTTGTGTTTTGAAGTAACACACAGTTTAGGCACATTTTTTTATTTAACTGTACAAGCGAAGCTCTTAAATACATTAATTATATTCATCTTGGTACCGGACAGAGAAGTAAGATGATGTAGTGGTGTTATATGCTTATAATACTCTGTATAAAATCAGTATAATTTTTGGCTTTGGAAAAGAAGACTTATCTATTAAAATATAATTAGTATGCAAACGAGATTTTCTCAATTTTTTATCGTGACTGATACCTAAATAACATGCATCAAAATATAAATAATTTAGTTAGAAAAAGACGCAATTACCATGTAAATGGATACAGTAGGCCCCGAAAAGTATATCCCAGAATATACCTTAAATTTTGCAACCAACTTGCAAAATTCATAAATTAACTCAAAGTGAGATTCAATTCTTCAATTCTCTAAGCAAGTATTTATTAAAAACAATCTTCTAAATTGCTTACAACCTACGAACATTTTCCTAAGAGACAAAATCTGTTAGATTTTATATCCCCGAAACTATTTCTAATTGACTTCTATCCCATTTGGTTAATCACTCATTACTTTACATTATTATCTGTCCGAATAATTTATGCATTAATTCTCTTAAAATAGATATGGACTGGCAGTGGTTTAGCACATAAATACTAGGACAAATATGGTGTTATTTATTATTATTAAATTGCAGACAACCCGAATATGTACGCTAGTAAAAAGTATTTAACATATTATATCTAATTAAATACAATATATCTAAATGTCTTTTCATTTGAACACCAATATTTTAATTAATATACAGGGTGTTAAAAGACCGCCAACAGACCCGAAAGCCACGGATACTAGACACCAAAACAAAGTTCTTTTTCGATAAATGATTGCTGGGAAATGATTTTGGTTTTTTAGGTTATAATTTTGAAAAATATTTTTTTACTCAATGGACGTGTAACGCACAGAAGTCATATTGCGCAAGCGTGGGTATAAGTTTATGTTACTTAACCTTGAAGTGCCGGTGTTTAGAATACATTGCGGGTTGCAATTTTAACGTCGTTTTTTCTTAGAAATATTCATAATTTTGATATGGCTTCTTGAGAGGATATGTTAAAAACTAGATACTGAATACATTTCTGCAAAAAAAAGTTTTGAAAAGTCCGACTTTGAACCTTATTATCTCGGAAACCGTTGATTTCCCAGGCATAGTTCCTTTGGCAAAAATGTTTATAATGATGAGGACAATACGTGGTTTCCCGCTTTGTTGGCGGTCTTTTAACACCCTGTAGTTACTCGCTTTTTAAACAACCTTCTTACGTCACGAAATTTATTTTATTGCACCAACTCTACACTGGTCGGACGTCACAACTATCACACTTTGATTTTCATCTCTCCAAACAATGAATTTACCTTGTTTCCGCCTTCGCAAGCCCGCCTACCGTAACCGGACAAAATTATCATATTTGGTTTTATCTATATTTTTATGTTTTTTTTTTAGTGCACAATTTATAGACCAAATGGATTTAATTGATTGTTAATTAAATGCTCTTTTTGAATACGTGAAATACGCACACGATATTACCATGATCTCTGCTCTATCGCGATATTTCAAAATGCGTCAAAACAAACTGAAGGAACTTGAGAGTTGAGTGAATGACTTTGCAATTAGACCTGCGCATTAATCTCTCTTCTTATTTCGGTGTCAATAAAGGTGCATTTACTTACAGCTTAGGCGCTACCAGTCCGCTCATGATATCAAACGTGTTTCCGTCGGGCGCGACGCGGTGCTCGCCCGCTGACGTCAGAACTCGCAGCCAGCCAGCGTTGTCGAGGCCCGTGATGGTCCCAACCACTGGGGTGGATGTACCCTCGCGCAGCACGCGGATCTCCTCGTTACTGTGAAGGAGATAGGGTTCGTTATTGTATGAACCGGACCAGCGTAGTCGAGGCCCGTGAACGTGATAGTTCCAGCCACTGGGGTGGATTTGCCCTCGCGGAGCATGCGGATCTCTTCGTTGCTGTGAAGGGCATAGGGTTCATTATTGTTTATTGAGAGGAATAAACCGGAGGTCAACAGAGAGTCAATGTTTTGAGGCTGAACAAAAGTCAGATAATAGGCCGAAAAACTTGTTTTGACAAAACTTGTCAGCTCCAAATGGGGATAGGAGTCTGAGGTGTGCCAGATTTGAGGCCGAATGACCCGAACGAGACGTAGGTAGAAGGCCAGAAAGGAGCTAGACCTGAGACCTGAGGTCGAAAGAAGCAAAATTATAGATCGAAAGAGGACAGATCAGAGGGTGGATTGGAGGCCAAACAAGTGCTAAGTCCGGACGAAAGATATCTAAGGTGCACTTGCGTCAACCCAAAGTTAGCCAATTAACTCTGAGTTAACGTCAATAATTATATGGAAATGTCAATTAACCCAGAGTTAGTTGGCTAACCCTGACTGACGCGAGTCCACCTAAGTATATTATCTGAAGCCGGAAGCTGAAACTAAAAATGTCACTCACTCGTGCAGCCAATACTGGTAGTACTGTTCGAGGAATGCCTCCACCCCTCCTTCGGTGTTCATGTACTGAAGTATGTACTCCAGCTGAGAGCAGTAGCGCGCTAAAAAGCGCTCTATGGACATTGGGGTAAGGGTCGTCCCGTGTAGGGCGTTGTGTTGCTTTATGATGTCGTTCACGCAGGTAGTTGGCACGCTGTTGGAGATGTTTACGCCTGTACCTGGAAATAAACAAAAATAAAGCTAAAAAATGAGACATTTGTATCTATGTCAGGTGATTTATACAGCGATCAGTGGAACTCACACTGATGGGCGAAGTGGCCTCTCGGACGCCAACGGGTGTCTGGTCGCTGGACCAGACCTATTCCTCGACCATAATCTTAAGATTAGTCGGCCTAGTCCGCAGGATAAACAAGGCCAATACGTCCCAACTAATGCCTTTTCTTACATTCATTTTTTAGATCATTCAATGCGCTTCCTGTCTGAGGCACCTCCAATGTGTGAGACTACTCGGACATTGGCCCGGTTTCTGAATTGAGAATTTTACTAAGTAAATGCTTAAGTATCGTGCTGTCACACTCATTTGTGAGAAAACTGCAGAGATAGAACGTTACTTATGTATTTGCTTAGTCAATTTCTCAATTCAGAAACCGGCAGATTGCCTGGATCATGTTTTTAGATGAGGCTTGCCAGAACACATAAAACCCATTCAGCTTAGTCGGGTAAGTCTACTGGAAAGACAAGGTTAATACGTGCGCAGGAAACTAAGCTTGGATGCAGTTAAAATTAAGTATTGTATTATATTCATCAACCTGTTGACACCCACTGCTGAGTAAAGGCCTCTTCATGCTCATGCCACCTCTCACGATCCTGTGCCAGGCGCAACCACTGCTTCCCGGCTACTTCGGTTATGTCTTCGGACCATCTGGCTGGTGATCTCCCAACCGATCTCTCGGGGTCGCCATTCCGCAATGGACTTTGTCCATCTGCGATCGGTACGTCTCGCCAGATGTCCTGACCACTTCCACTTCAAAGAAGTTATGCGTTTTCTGACGTCAGTCACTTTTGTGCGGCTTTTTAATACAATGTTCGGTATACGGTCCAAAAGTTTAATACCGAGCATTGCTCGCTCCATGGCTCTTTGGGCAACGTTGACTTTGTTCATGACGTCTTTTGTAATAGTCCATGTCTCAGAACCATAAGTGAGAGTAGGCAGCACACACTGGTTGAAAACCTTTAAGGCGCGAGATTTCTTCGAGACGTTTGCCTTTTTAGATCAACACAGGATCAAGATGACTCGAGTAGTGCGCAGGAAACTATAAGGCTTGGATGCAGTTAAAATTAAGTATTGTATTATGTTACCAACCAGTATTTATGACAATATCATCGCCGAAGCAGTTAGCCATGGTGACGTTGCCGCCTATCTTGACGTCGCGGCCGTAGTAGATGTCGTTCGGCCATTTTATCCTGGAAATAACAATAATTATCACCATTTGCTAAACAAAGGTATTATGTCACCCTTTGTAGAGAAACCCTTTATTGAAACAAGCAGATATAATATGTCTTAGCAGCAGTTTTGCCCCAATATGCACCTTCGGCAGTTAAGAGGAGCGCGTCTACAAGCGCCGCCAATGAAAAAAAAACATATATTCTTTTTGGATACGTTTTTTGCCCGTCAAATGAGAATCCTAATGCTTAACTATTTTTAGGACCTAAGGCCTAAAAAGAATTCCAGATCCTAAAACCTACGCATAAATCCTGCACAAGAACGGCTACTTTTGACTTGTCCGGGATTTATACAAATAGTTCTCATTATGACGGCACTTTATTAGCAAAAAAACTAATCCAAAAAGAAGATATTATGTTTTTTATTATTGGCGGCGCTAGTGTGCCTTGACCATCACTTTAAACAAACGAATACAAGGAAACAACTCTGTCACATCCACCCCTAGCAATGCACACTCACTGCAAGCAAAGCAGTTTCGGCCCCTAAGACCGCAAAGGAGTAATAGGATCGACGTGAGAGAGTAAGAGAGAAATAGCGAGAGAGAGAAAAAGACATGTCATGAGAGATGTCTTCATGACATGAGTAAGGTAACATACCGTATGTCCAAGTGTTCATAGGCGGGCAGCGAGCGAATGGCGCGCACGGCAGCCAGAGCGGAGGCGTGCTGCACTAGAGTCACCGTCGGAGACATCTTCTGCCACAACTGTTGGAGAGAGAGAGACATAGAGAGGTGATATACCGTATATCAAAGTGCTCGTAGGCAGGCAAGGAGCGAATAGCGCGCACGGCTGCCAAAGCGGACGCGTACGGTACAAGAGGCACTGACGGTGACATCTTCTGCCATAACTGTTAGACAAAGAGACTTTAGATATTTTTCGATTTGATTATTCGGAACTCATATTTTTTGTACCCGGGCCGCGGTAAGCACTAACAACAGGAACCTTTTTAATGCTCTGGGAATAGTAATCAATATTGTATTGTTCCATGTCAGTATGAGTGCGGCGAGAGGTCTCTTATTCAAATATTTTTTCGATATTCCACATTTCTAGGTGGTTATTAGTAGTTTGATTGGGCAAGCCTTGAGCCAATGTTTGTGATATATTACTTGTAGCGTGATGATGGCCTGTCCGGGTTTGTCATATCATACTTGTAGCGTGATGATGACCTTTTGGGTTTGTGATATCTTACGTGTAGCGTGATGATGGCCTGGCCGGGTGTGATATCTGACTTGTAGCGTGGTGATGACTATTGATGGCCCAATTGACCCACTGGTTGCCTGCGTGGCCCCTGCCGGCTGTCTGTCGTCGCGCCACTATGGCCAACCCGTGGCTCAGTTGGGCGCTGTTGGCCAATGTTTGTGATATCTTACTTGTAGCGTGATGATGGCCTGTCCGGGCGGGCTGACCCACTGGTTGCCGGCGCGGCCCCTGCCGGCTGTCTGCCGTCGCGCCACTATGGCCAACCCGTGGCTCAGTTGGGCGCTGTTGGCCAATGTTTGCGTGCTGCCAAGGATGTCCGCATAGATCACTAGGCGGCCCAGCTGCTTGGATGTTAGGTTCTGAAAAGTAAGAAATATAAGTTTGTAGTAACGTCAAAACAACACAGTAACAAGTAATGAGCCCATAATATTATATCCAGTGAGATAACACCACAAAGATGGAAGATAACCTACGTAAAGCTGTGTTGTAGCCACTTGTAGCCTTCGTCACTCAATTAGGGATCGTACGGCAGCAAAGCATAGCAGAGCAGCGTAACAAAAAATACTAGTCGATTTTCTTCACCGCCAGCGCCATCTATACTCCAATCTGTGGCGGGTCAAAAAACGGCGGAGGCAATCCGGATAGTGCAGAATGCGTGCGCGCGTTTCTGTTATAAAATCCCAAAGCGCACGCACGTCACCCCCTACCTCAATGAAAACAATAAATTGAAAATGGAAGCTTAGGGACATTTTGGCTACAACAAACTGAAATTTAGACGAGATGCTCATTGTATACACACAAGATCGAAAGATTTGAATATGTTATGTGTACCTAAACATAGCCTAGCAGGTTTTAGAGGATGCTTTACTTATAATGGCGATTCGAGTGTAGCTGCCAGCCTTTACTCACGTCAAAGTAGTCAAGAGTGTCGAAGTGTTCGGGGCACTCGTAGACATAGACGGGGAGGTACGCCGGCCCGGCGGGCTCCAGGGGCGTCTGTCCGCGGCCGCACCACTGCACTGTGACGTCACCCATGCGCTGCAGCCGCCTGTCACCCTCTGCCACGCACCACGACTCCACAAGCGCCACTTTGTCCTGAAAGCGTCGGGGTTGGTCTTAGGGATTGAGGGGCGGGGTATACTTGCGAGCACGCCATGAGAACAGTTATAGGTGACGTTTCAACAGTAAAGTTGACGTAACCGAATGTTATGGTCTTTACGTTACCTTTAAAAATTACAAATTGATTACCATCACAAAATAATGTGTGAATATTGGTAATTATATTTTGATATCCCCAAAGAATTACTTCCATGTTTTTTGTAGACACACACAGGCGCGTTTTTATAGGTCGATAATATCGGATACGTTATTTCGATATCTGTTTTCTGTACAGTATATTAGGATGGCCATAGCGTTATCATCGAAGCAATATGTAACTCCATGCGCATCCTAATACAAAATGTACTGAAAACAGATATAGCAAAAACGCATTCGATATTATCGACCGAAAAAAAACGCGCCTGTGTGGCGGAGCTTTAAAAGGGCCATTTTGCTGTTTCTTAGGAGGTTTTTGTACCAGCTTCTTCCTTTACACAATATGCTCTTTATAGCGCGTGAAAGGCGGCATTATATCCCTATTGCACCATTAAGCTTGAATTTTTACTATTTTTAAGTAATAAAAAAGTGAGATCTCTTGGCGGCGCCTCAAGTATACTTATTATACATTTTGTGAGGATGTTTATGTAAATGGATGTTGGGAATTCTTCTACCCCTGATAATTATGAGGATCTATTTAACAATAGCTGCAATACTGAGTCAAGATAGAAGAGTCCCCTTACGAAAGGACATGCAAAAACACTGAAAGATTTGAAACACGTATTATAATCACAGCAGTTTCAAAATATTTACTTAGCATTTTTTTAAATAGCCAACTGTGCAGCAAAATGTTAAAGTAAAGATTACCTACAAAAATTATGTGCAACTTTATATTCGCACATTTTACACTACGTAAGTTAGCTTAAAAAGTACCGAGATAAAAACAAACACGATTAGACGAAATATAATTTTGCATAGCCAAAAAGGAGCAATTCTGTCCACGTTTTTTATTGTTTCAGTGGGAGGGTTTGTGTGAGTGTGTGTATTATGTAGCTCATAGCACATAGCCATTTCCAGCTTGCGTACCTACTAAACAGTTAAGTTGACCGTACACTGGACGTTAATCGTCTTTTACAAGGTACAAAGCTACACACGAAGAAGAAGGCAGTAACATGGCGACAATCCCTTACATCGCTATGGCAATATTTTATTTCCACGACAGAATCATCCAGAGTACGACCCCCTTAGAAAGCGCGTGCCAAGTCAGCGAGTGCCAAGAAACAATAGATAGACCGTATCCTCAACCCCTGATTTCCGATAGTGCAGTTAGGAAGCGGCGATCGGTGGCCATTACTATTATTATTATTTACACATAAATTTTCGTAAGCACTGCACATTTTTTATTTTGTAAGTGAAACCGCTTACTAAATACAGAATGTGGTTAATTTTCTTGGAACAGAAAGCGCATAGCGCCATTGTGGCGCTGCAGAGCAACCGGGGATTTTATAGATCGCTATCTGTCAGTGCTGAATCTGTGACAGTTCGCTCTCTGCTTCCTACCTAACTGCAACATCAGTAATGAGGAAACCGGCCACTCATATTCGCAATAATACGCATAAGTACCGGACGAAATTTGCAAATAAAGACGCAATACGTCTCACAACTAGCGCCGCCAATGGACAAAAAATCATATCTTTTTTTGGATGCGTTTTTAGCAAAAAACGCTCCTGCGATTTCTCAACGCGAGGCTTAACTATTTTTAGGATCTAAGGTTTGGATTCCAGGATTGCATTCTTAAGTTCTAGGATCTGGAATCTAAACCTTAGGTCCTAAAAATAGTTAAGCCTCGCGTTGAGAAATCGCAGGAACGTTTTTTGCTAAAAACGCATCCAAAAAAAGATATGATTTTTTTTCCATTGGCGGCGCTAGTTGTGAGACGTATTGCGTCTTAATTACTAGGTTTTTGGTATGGTTAATTCTTGGGCTTGCAAGTGAGTAAGCGAATATCTTTCGCGTATGTGAGTGACAGGGATAGGAGTAGAAGCAGCCCGTCTCACCGTCCATCAGACCGTCACGTGGCCGGGGCCGCCCGTCGCCGCCCACGGCGCCTACCGACAACCAGTGACGTCATTGTGTATACCCTCTCTTCATCATTGCCCACTGAGGCAAGGCATAACATTATCTTAATATATAGGGTGTTAAAAGACCGCCAACAAAGCGAGAAACCACGTATTGTCCTCATCATAAGGAACATTTTTGCTCAAGGAACTATGCCTGGGAAATCAACGGTTTCCGAGATAATAAGGTTCGAAGTCGGACTTTTCAAAACTTTTTTTTTGCAGAAATGAATTCAGTATCTGGTTTTCAACATACCTTCTCAAGAAGCCATATCTAAATTATTAATATTTCTTACAAAAAACGACGTTCAAATTGCAACCCGCAATGTATTCTTAACATCGGCACTTCAAGCTTAAGTAACTTAAACTGATACCTACGCTTGCGCAATATGACTTCTGTGTGTTACACGTCCATTGCGTGATAAAATATTTTTCAAAATTATAACCTAAAAAACCAAAATCATTTCCCAGCAATAATTTATCGAAAAAGTACTTTGTTTTGGTGTCTAGTATGTGTGGCTTTCGGGTTTGTTGGCGGTCTTTTAACACCCTGTATAAAACAAAGTCGTGTTAGTTACACCATTTATAACTCGAGAACGGGTGGGCCGATTTTTATGATTTTTTATTTGTTGGATTTCTCTCCGCCTCGAATAGCAGAATAAAACAACGGGAAAACTCACGAGAAAAAAAAAGTCTGCGCGGACGAAGTCGCGGGCAAAAGCTAGAATGAAATAAAAACTATCGTTTTAACGTTTCCTAAAAAATATCTGTTTTGACTACTCTGTAAAACGCCCAAAAAGACAGCTTTGTCGGGGTCTGACCAATTTATTTTAATAAGCCAAAGTCAATCAACGTTCAAGTTACCTTTTTTTATACAATAAATCGTATAGATTTCTGGAATTGGTGATAAAACGTTTCAAAGCTCTTGTCAGCAACATTTTCTTGCTAGACTGGGTGTAGATACAGCACTATGCTTTGCGTGCCTAGATTACTCACAACAGTAAAGTGAGTTACGAGGAATAGTAGGTACACAAAAAAGCACATATTTTACTTAGAATATGTATAGTAGGGGTACTTATTTTAAAATCAATATTAGAAACGGAAATCACATGACGGTGGAGGTATGAAGCTTTCATGAACGATAAATACTTAGATATGTATTTACTGACTTAACAAAATAGGTGAGAATGCAACTTTATAAGTTTCAAACGAAAATAAAATCTAAAAGATGCGATCCATTACTGCGCATTCTGTAAAAATCTGCCTCTTTATAAATTACTTTCGAGTTTTTAATACTACAAACTAATCTTTAGTAATTATTATTATTACAGGGTGTAATAAACTGGTAGGTAACTATGTAAGCCCCGATTTATAAATAAGGTATCTGGACCTAGTTGCCATATTGAATAGATAGATGCTCAACATAGTCCTTGAAGCAGAAACTTCTGGCTCCAATTTGTTTTATCCTATACAGTTCCTAATGTTTCCGTTAGAAAAACCATTTTTATTTGTCTAATCTCAGCTCTGAATATTTGCGTTCCATTAAATACCAAACCGAGAACCCATTACACCCTGCAATACCATCAATCACTACGATAACAATGGTGTTGATGCGTTCAAAATAAGAACTAAAAATAAAAAAACAAAAGAGTGTCGAGTGCGAGATGAGAAGAAAGTGTCAAACGAGTGTCTGCCAACACTGGCCACTTACAACGTGGTTGCCGAGGAAGAAGCCCCTGGTGTACTCGAGCTGCGTGACCGTGTGGGGGTCTCTCACGTGGAGGCCTAGAATTTCCCCGAGGATCTTGTGGATGATTTCTAGGCGCGCCTCGTTCGCCCGCGTGCCCTCCTCCCCGAGATATTCGCTGGGGTCCGCTTCTAGGTGTATCTGTGGAAGATTTATTAGTACATTACTGCCGCGGTCTTTAATGGGTGCGTTTCTGGCTTGCTTTTGATGGCCGACAGAGCGCAGCGTAGCACAGCGCAAGGCCTTCACAGCGTGGTCAGCATTGCAGCCCTTGATGGACAAGCTGGAATGAAGGCCGAGACCGAAGGTCGAGGCCTTTATAGCGCGGACAGCAAGGGCTGCAATGATGACCAAGCTTGAGGGCCGAGAGCGTAGCTAAGCTAAGCTCGAGGCCATCATAGCGTGGCCAGAAGCGCACTCATTGCAGACCAAGGCTTGTATAGTGCTTTACTCAAACAATGCGAGTAATTTAAATAGAACCAGCTTACCTTTTGTCTTAGTTTACTTTCTGTTGATTTTCCATTCCGCAAACTTTTTGTAGATTAACTTGTATTTTTCCTTTGACTTTGGTGGCAATAGGTACCTTTAAATATCTTATTTCGCTTCCTTTTTATGTTCGGCGTTGTTAAACACATTGAATCGGAGGATTCGTTGCTTGAAGAGTTCACTTTTATTTACAACAAAAACATCACGCACAGAAAAAATCACTTCGAACAACGCGCGAAGCGGCGAAAACAATATGGCCGCGCTTTTTTTTTCTATGCAATTTGTAGACTGCCAGCACCCAAACAGCCAAATTCTAAATAAATACTTTTTGTGCCAGACTTTTCAGTTCTATTTTTGAAACAAAACTCGACATTAATGGATTTTCATACAGTTTTTCTGGCCGCAAAACACGACATTAATGAAATTCCATACAACTTTTCTGGCGCCTAATCAAAGTAGCCCGCAAGTCCTCCTTTGCTCAAAGAAGGTTGTCGAATTAATGACCACATTACGAGCTTTTTTGAGTAAAATAATGTAACATCTATCTGTCTATCCATCCAGCCCTCGTAAAGCCCACTGCTGTGCTCCCTCGGTCGAATGCCAATCTCATCCCCTATTACTTAAATATTCCTTATATTCCTGATTCCCTATATTTCTTACAATTTTATGAATTGACATGTTTTTAATTTCTAAATAATTTGACGAAACCATAATTTAATGTAATATTTCCTGCGTACTTGACTGTTTTGGCGATGACATGGACTCCGACTTACATCAAAGCCCTGTGGCGACAATTAGAGGCAGAGAGGTCCGGTGGCGATGCAAGCTGGGCTTTGGCTGATATTGCACTCAGGCGGCTCAGAGAGAGTGGTCGCTTCTGCGTAGACCAGGGATAACTGCGTGGATTCGGCAGCACTCTGAGCGACGAAGCAGCCCTATTCAGGGGAACACTGCTTCCCACGCTCAGTCGTGGAGGGGGCTAGAAAAGGTGTCCCAAACAAATGTTTATCCCAACTCAAAGGGGAGGTAGCAACCGCGGCTGCCTGAGCATCCCAAACTCGCGGTCGAAGAAGCAATAAACGAAAAGAAAACACAACGAAATCATGCATGACATTTGCTGCATGGAATGTTCGCACCTTGTTAGATCGAGACACCAACCTATGCCCGGAGCGAAAGACTGCTATCGTTGCCCGTGAACTTCGGCGGTATAACGTAGACATAGCTGCACTTAGTGAAACCCATCTAGCCGAAGAAGGACAATTAGTAGAGCACGGCGGCGGATACACCTTTTTCTGGAAAGGAACAGCTGCATCGGAGCCCCGGCGATCTGGCGTTGGCTTTGCAATAAAGAACGAGATAGCAAGAAGATTGGAGGAATGCCCTGTCTACACCTCTGATCGCGTCATTTCACTGCGCCTACACCTGGAAAATGATAACCACCTAAACATCCTTAGCGTTTACGCTCCGACCTTGGATAAAGAAGACGAAGTTAAGGAGAAATTTTACGAAGAGCTTGCTGATGCTGTTGCGAAGGTCCGACCTAGAGAGCAGGTCCTCGTGTTGGGTGACTTCAACGCGCGCGTCGGCCGTGATCACGAAGCGTGGCCTAAAGTACTTGGAAGACATGGCATTGGCACAATGAATAGCAATGGGCAATTATTGCTAAGCTTATGTGCCCAATTTGATCTCGCCATCACCAACACCTACTTCAGACTTCCAGCCAAATACAAAACTACCTGGATGCACCCGAGATCAAAACACTGGCATCTGATTGATTACGCCATCGTACGTCGCAGAGATATATCTCAAGTGCAAATCACTCGAGTTATGAGGGGAGCAGATTGCTGGACAGACCACAGACTGGTCACCATAAAGATGAAGCTGCGTCTCCACCCACCAAGTCGACGGTGCAAAGTAGCATGCGTACGCCTTAATGTGGAGAAGCTCCAGTGTCGCGAGACTAAAGTCGCTTTTGGGCAAGCTCTAAACAGCAAAATGACTCCACCAAGTGCTCAAGAAGATCTAAAGGAAGAGTGGAAATCTCTATGTTTCAATCTTGTTGAATCTGCAACCGAAACGTTAGGACTCAGAAAACGCGTTCACGAAGACTGGTTCGATGACAACAACAAGATTCTGGTTGAAGCTATTGAGAAGCACCGAAAACTCCTGCGAAGCCAAGACTGTAGAGACAACTCCGTAAACCTGCAAGATCAAATCAAGACCAGCACTCGTGAACTGAGGAAACTCACTAGAGATACCAAGGATCGTTGGTGGCAGGAAAAAGCACGCTATATGCAAATGCTCGCTGACTCAAAGCAACTTGGCGCCTTCTACAGTGAAGTACGTAATTTGATTGGTACCACATACCATGGAAACGTGCCCCTCAAGTCACTGGATGGCATGCAGAGACTGACGTCTAAGGAAGATGTCCTGAGGCGGTGGGCTGAACATTTTAACAACCTGCTTAACATAGACCGTTCCGCTGATTTGATGCACATCCGATCTATTCCGGAATGCGCGAAGGTAGCTGAACTAAACGAACCACCAACACTCTGTGAAGTAACTGATGCTATCAATCAACAGAAAAATAACAAGGCAGTTGGTATCGATAATATTCCAGGTGAATTGCTCAAATATGGAAGTAGAGAGCTCCACAGCAATCTTTGGAAGCTCTTCTTGCGAATGTGGAACGAGGAACAAGTCCCTGAAGACTTCACTGTGTCGCGGATTTGCGCACTGTATAAGAACAAAGGTGACCGTTCCGACTGCAATGCTTACCGAGGAATCTCCCTGCTGTCTACACCTGGAAAGATATTTGCTCGCGTCCTACTCAACCGCCTCATACCTGTCTCTGAAGCGATTTTACCCGAATCACAGTTCGGCTTTCGTCCGGCGAGAGGGACATGTGAAGCCATCTTCTGCCTGCGACAGCTCCAGGAGAAAAGCAGAGAACAAGGTCAACCACTGTTTCTATGTTTCGTTGACCTCGAAAAGGCATTTGACTGTGTACCACGTGAAGCTCTCTGGCTGCTGCTGGGTAAGATTGGATGCCCCGACAAATTTGTCCGGATTCTGCGGCTGCTGCACGACGACATGAGGTGCTGTGTCAGTACTAACGGTGAACAATCTGACTTCTTCTCCGTCACCTGTGGAGTGAAGCAAGGCTGTGTACTCGCACCTACCTTATTTGCCCTTTATTTCGCAGCAGTCGTAAGAGAATCGTTAAGCGAATCACCAGCCGGCGTCCATATTCGCTTCAGAACGGATGGCAAGCTTTTCAACCTTGCCAGACTAAAAGCGCGTAGTAAAGTATCCTGTGATATTATAAGAGAAATCATGTATGCCGATGACCTATGCTTTGTATCTGACTCAGTGGAAGGACTGCAACAATGGATCACCATATTTGACGAGGCATGTCGTAGGTATGGCCTGAAAATAAGTGTCGGCAAGACGGAAGTCATGGCAATGGATACTCAAGAAGGCACCAATTTGACTCTCGACGTAAAGCTTGGTGAAGATCCCCTTAAACAAGTCAATACATTTAAATACTTGGGTAGTACTGTTTCAGCTAAATACGATCTTGATCCTGAAGTTAACAGTAGAATCGGAGCTGCTGCTGCAGCTTTCGGCAAGTTGCAGCCCAAAGTATTTCGCTCGCATGATATCAGGCTCTCAACCAAAATAGCCGTGTACAATGCAATTGTTCTACCAAATCTCCTCTACTCTGCCGAAACCTGGTGTCCATATCGTAAGCACATCCGCGCGCTCGATAAATTTCATCTGAGGTCTCTCCGCAACATTCTGAACGTCAAATGGTCGGACCGTGTCAGAAACACGGAAATTCTGCAACGCTGTAATGTTGGTGGGATCGAGGCTTACCTGATGAGGCGTCAGCTACGCTGGTGTGGCCACGTGCGGCGGATGCCGGAGGAAAGGATGGCAAAACGCATCCTATACAGCGAACTCCTCAATGGAAAACGTAAGAAAGGCGGGCAGTACCTTAGGTTTAAGGACGTGCAGAAACGCCACATGAAAAGATGCGAAATCGACCATTTGACATGGGAAGAGCAGGCTGAAGACCGAGCCGTGTGGCGGCATTCAGTGAATTCTAACATCTCCGAGTTCGAGGCCAAACGAAGAGCTGCTCTTGATGCCAGACGCGATGAACTAAGATGTAGACCGCCAGCGGCCATACAGTACAACTATTCAAATGGAATGTTAACGTGTAGCCAGTGCAACCGCACTTTTACAGCCAAGATAGGCTACATAAGTCATATGAGGGCACATGACCGACGCCTTCCCCAGCCGCAACAGTCGCCGTGACCGAATCCGGTCGGATGGAATCATCAATTTAATGTAAAACCTATTTTTAATTTCTATTTTAATTCCAATTAATTACGCAATGGACTTCTGTAATGTAATTAATTTGTATGTATAATAAACACCGAACTAAATCCCATAGAATCCGCATTTCGTATAAAATCACAATAAAAACTTGTCCCCACAGAAACAAAAGTTATCAGCAGTAGAACAATACGAAAGATCATTTCGGCCATGCGTCTAATATTCGAATGTCAACCTTATTACATTAGTGTACAGTTTTACTTTAATTGCATAGACTACGAGCAAATAAGCTCCCAAAGGCAGTTTGGACATCTATTTTTCCAGACACATTTCAGAGTTCTATGTTGTATCTAGTTTTATCCTTGAACCATGATAATAAATAATAATAATTAAACTCCGCTGTCCGTCCGCCTGTCTGTCCGTCTGTCACCAGGCTGTATCTCATGAACCGTGATAGTTAGACAGTTGAAATTATCACAGATGATGTATTTCTGGTGCCGCGCTATAACAACAAATACCTACTTAAAAACTGTTTTTTTTTTAAATTCACAAATTACCTTGTTCAATTTGTTCTATAATAACCGCGACGTGCGGGCATCCCCGGCTTCCTCAAAACGCGCGCGCGATGTGGCGCCCGATAATACTAGTGCGGCCGCAAGCGTTAGTATAATAGTAAGGGAGGCCACAATTTAATGATTTTTGGGTATTTTTACTGTCAATCTTTTTTGTATATTTTTTTGGTTTTAGTATCGTAGTACTAACCTGTGAGAATATAGCGACGCCCTGGTTGGTCAGGTCAGTGGCCTGCAGCAGCGAAGGTGTTCGCCAAGTTTCCTCCGAAGCCAGGATCTGGATGTCGAGTTCATGGCCCGGGTGCCCCGTGTACTTGGACGGTCTGGGCGAAACAGTGAAGAAGTCAGTAATGTAGGCCAAAGATAGCTTAGGGATCCCTGCAGTTCGCTATCGCATTTTTTAAGAAATGCTACCAATCTAAATATTATTTTGTTAGTTTGAGTGTTAGTGTGAAATCTCTTCGATTAAGATTTTGCAAAGAATTATGCATAAACATTTTTTTTTAAATCGGTGGAGATGGAGATAGTGAACTGAAGGGAGCTTTTTAACTCAAAAGTATCTGAAATGTTTATTCTATCTAGCATTTCTAATACTAGCAGATTATAAAGCATGCTCTTCTCGTAATAAAGTAAGATATTTTAAGAATAAACTAGTAGCATGTGGGTTGGGTAACATTGTAAAGGCAATAAGTAGTATAATTGAACGATATTCTAAGAACTAATTGCAAAAAATGTAAATTGGTATTTGTAGTATTGATTATGTGTGACTCCATTTTAAACTACAGATAAAATTGTAAAATATCGCAGGCAAAACTAAAATAGCTATAAAATTATGTGTATGCAATAAAGTCCGCTTTGTCGTGGTATTGGGACATACCGGGTCATATCCTGACTTGCTCTGCAAAACCGAGAGCGCAAATTAAAACACACAATCACATAATATAATCAAAATATCTCAACCTTTCAAATCAAACTATTTATTATTGATCGCCTGGATGTTTAGCACATAGACCATATCGAAAGACAGCTCAGTATATCTACTGCTGTCTATATCGCTGATAATTCATGCTCGACGTGCTGTGCGTCTAGCAAGAATACCTGGCGGTGGCACCTGGCGCTCACTCTGTAAACTACTCTGTTTATCTACTCATTGCCGGATAGAGAGTGGTGTATAGTTATGATCGATCAAGCTAGGTGGACCAGATTATATTTTTCTTGGTTTATCTTCACAGTCTACAACATAACAGCCCAAGTGGCGGATACTTACTGTCTATCAGTTTCTGTCGAGAACTGTTTCTTGGCTGGCGAGGCCTGGTAGCAGAATATATGGTGCTTCATCTTCACAGACTTCCATTTATCGTATGTGAATTGCACCACTTCGTTTTCACGCACCTGAAAACCAAAATCCGTTTATCCGTCACCATTTGGCTACTCAAGACTTTGAAGCTAAATGGGACACAAATTAGAGAGTAAGTGACAAGATATTAACCATATGTTAACACGGTCTTGACCTGCCTCAACGCGCGTTTTGTTACGTACATTTATGAATTTGTGGTACCTTGCTAACCGTGAAAGAGAACATCGTGAGGAAATCCAGGCGTCTGGCTGAATGGAGGTGTCACTAAACGCTGTATAAATCATAATTACTTATGATGTACAAAGTGGCAAAAGCCTAAAGCCGCAAGACGTTGGATTGAGCGTGCATAGAATGAAACGCATTGAACAAAATTAAATGCTGTAAACGCTGATATGGACACCTTAACCCTTAGTCCGGTAGTGGTCAAAAATTAAACCTTACTGCCTTAACATGTTCACAACCAATGAAAAAAACTTTTACCGGTAAAAGGGTTTAATAAAAGGTCTATGCGTTAGGTACCTGAGTGTGGTTCTGAATTTGCTGCCCGAAGGTTTTAAACCTACCTCGGCAGTCTTATAATAAGGCAGGACTGTATGCAGCAGGTCGGAGCAGAGCGCCAACAGGCGGCCCCCGTCCAGCAGATGGGCCAACAGCAGCGGCGCGGCCCGCCCGACGGACCCGGCGACGGCGACCAGTGCGGCGCGGCCGCGCCACGCGCCCGCCTCCAGCGCTTCGTGGCTCACGCTGTATAGTGTGTACCTGACGGTTTGAATTTGGAATATTATTTAAAAAATACGATTATGATTAGTAGGGCTCGCAGATAGCTAACAAGGGGGTTACCCTTGACGCTATTGCGATTAAATTGAAAAAGTTTTAAAAATAATTTCTCTTAGAATTCGCATAGTAATGCTTTGATTTTAAATACTTTGTAATGATTATTCAAAGGTTTGTTTTATAAAATAAAAACACAAAATGCGTCTTAATTTGTAAAATATTAAATTTTGTAAATTGCGCCATATTGCGGCCGTATTGGAAAAATGCGTCAAGGGTAGAGGGGCAGGACTCTACGCTGTGTGACTGTGTGTGCTGTCTGTCCATCTGTACTACTTTTGACGGGCTGAATCTTTGAATGATAATACAGGCTGTTATCATTCAATTGATCGTATCTACAATGTGTTTCTAAAGCTGTTAGCCTTCCAAAAATTAATAAATAAATAAATAACACCCTGTATTATCAAAAAGACCGCAAACATAGAAAAGGAAACCTTTCATTCCCTGTATCATCATAATTCATAACGCCAAACTCACAAAAACATCGTCTCAGGTCAGCACTGATCGCAGATCGACTTTATGTTCACTTTTTTTTTAAATACCTACACAAGACAGCAAGACAGCACGTCGACCCTTACACGCTAGCACTCTACTCTGTTACGTTACGGGCGACTTTGCAACAAAAGTTTGCACTCTGACGTGCTGTAGTGTGTACATTATAAAAGAAAACTATAAAAACTAGTCAAGTGCGAGTCGGATTTGCGCACAGGGTTCTGTACCACTAAACATTATTTTTGTTGTAAATGTTATCGCAGATAATCTATTGTGTGGGGGTACAGAACCCTCGTTGCGCGAATATTAACCAGTTTTTAAATCCAAGGAGGTTTCTTACCTATCACAATCAAGCACCTTTCTGAGTGACGCCTCCAGGTTATCTCTAGCTGCTATACTATCGGAGTAGATCAGTACATTCGGCGACTTAGTATTCACTAGTGGACGGTGACTCTTCGCTGACTTCGGCGAGGAAGTGGCTTCTTCTTTGAACTCTTCTTTCGCAGCTTGAGCTTTCTTAGGACGGGTCATGCTGACTATCCTTTTGTGCGTTGTAACAGATTTAATTTGGCTGGATATATTGAGTAGGGAAGCTGACAGCTGGCTGGTGCCCTTCTTTAGATCCAGCTTTAAACTTGACTTCTTCGGTGTAATATTGTGCTGTATTTCCACGGTGACATTTTCTACAACGACTTGATTTTCCTCAGGTGTTAATAGTCTCTTTTCAGTTGATTTCTCTACTAGTAGCTTGTCATTTAGAGCTTCTAACGTTGGTTCTTCTGGAGTTCTGTCTTCAGTGAGGGATTTTGATGTGTTAACGCTTACATCAGCTAGTGTAATGCTTCTTCTTGTCATCGAAGCTGAGTCATGGTTTCCATTCATCTCTACGGTGGTGCTTGTGACCTCAGACTTTATATCCACAACCTTGGACAGTTTCCTGAGGAGGGCTGCATGGATTGGCCACTGGAAGTCTCCCGGAGCCTGCTTGAGGGCATGGTGGACCTCACTCCGGAGACCTCTCATTGAGGAATCTGTGGCCTTGTTTGGCTCTCCCGATAATTGAACAGCTGGAACAATGGCAAAGATTTCAGGTGGCACACAGGTAGCATTCATACATATTACAGGACCTTTGCTTGTTGGTTTACAAAAATTTTTTGAGCTTATCTTTTTGCTCACACTGTAAAAGGTTTCTTATTGCCCAGCTCTCTAACTAGGTAGGTGCTAAAATTTGCTTATAACTGTTATTCCAAATAAATTTTAGAGAAAGACAGACCTAACCACTTTACAATTTAAACTTAGTTAGTATAACAGGCTGACTTACTTTGAATCCTAACAACAGGCAACTTATGGTCTATAATAAATTCTCCGCCAATAAAGTTAAAGCCAGCCACACTCAAATGCTCCATGTTAGTTTTTAGTATGATGGCCAAGTGTGAGCTCGCCTTCCACGCCACTGGCTGTCCCATGCTGTCCAGCTGAAATAAGATCGTTGATGTTGTTGATGTTGACAAAGATGTTGGTGGCACTACAAACAGACCTTTCAATAAGGCATCACACCACTCAGAATCAGAAAAATCACACCTTTTGAAATAATGATTTCAAATAACTTTCAGTCCTTCAAACTAAACCCCCCACAATAAGTTTCAATTAGGAACAAAAGCTGTTTGAAATATTCTTCAAAAGGTGCAATTTTTTTTATGCTGAGTGTATTGGTTAAATTGTGTTACTATCTCAATTTTCAATGTGGTCTTGTCTTCTTCACTTGATTAATTATTTTATGTGTAACTAAATTAAAGTGTTCTCTATCTATCTACACACTCACAAGCAGTAAACAAAGATTTGCTGCCTGTAAGGCTTCTATGAAATTGCACATAAAATAAAAGTTTTGATGTACTAAGCGAGGGCTAGACATATTCTAATATTTATTTATATTGCAATTTGCAGTGAGGTAAATAAAATTTTGACATAATTCTTACAGTCATGACATTATCGTAAGAGCTATCCTCGTGTGGCTCCATCTCACACTCAAGCAGCACATTGACATCTAGCTCAGTGACGGGTGACGAGTCGCTGGAGCCCAGCGGCAGGCCGCCAGCACATGACACCCAGTCTGTCAGCTCAATGCACTGGTTCGGCTTCATACTGCAGATCCGCGTCGCGTTCGTATAGTCCAGCAAATCGCAAAGGTAGGCATTCTTCGGATTCGTACATAATTTAGAACTTAGAGTCGGTGTCTCTGCAATGAATTGAACATTATGTAATTGTGCACGGACTGTCAACTGCACAACAATTAAATTAGAGTAAGCGGTTACCTGCGGCATTCTCAGGCACTTTACAGAAGGCGACACTCGTGTTGCCGCTCAGGAACTCGAGCAATCGAGCCCGAAACGAGCGGATGCGCCAGGTCTTTATAAAAGTCATAGCGATATAGATTGGCGTGAACAACATGTTTACGAGTTCTCTCTCACGCTCCTGCCAGTCACCATAAACTTTACGACGCCATAATACCTTCCATCACTTCGCTTAGAGCTAACAAAGTGCTAAGGGGTTATTGATTCTAAAGTCCATCGGTACCCGTAGGGGTAAAAGGTTGAACATGCACATTTTGGAATGAAACGTCTTATTGAAAGTATCGTATTGAAACCATGAACGGTATTTTCGAATCACTGATTAGATTACGCTATTAACACTTAAACTCTGCTTGTAATTCAGAAAATACTGAAATTCAATATTTCAGTAGCACTTTATTCCGTACGAGCACGTTCCTTTACACTTCTAAGTTAAAAGTAGTAAAGACGATTAAGTATTTCACCATGTGCCCACTTTTTGAGTAGGTATTTAATTAGTATTTTTATTCACAGCTATATTATTTTATTTACAAGTTAAAACACAAGACACAAAACGACTCAAAATTAATTCACAGATTGAAACGGAACGTAACGCCACTTGTGTCAAAATTAGGATGCGTTCAAATAATGCAGTTTTTCCAGTGCTGCAAAGTTAGCACAGGCTTTCGAAGCTGCAACTTGGCTATACTACTGGTACATAGTGGTCCTAAAAACATAAACAAAATCAGCCTAGCCTTTTTTGTCCTAGAGGTTAAGGCGTTCATGCTAAGTATGCCAGCAGAAAGTCGTACTAAGTAGGTACCTACGTACTAACTGAGACTTTCTTCGCATGAACATCTACCTAACTTCCAACTTAACTATTAATATCTATGTCGAGTGCTTACTTAATTACCTACTTAAGTTAAGTACATAAGAAGCACAAAAACATTCTTCGTCACTGCCTATTCACACGTCCCATTTATTTACTTAATCAACTATCTATTAGGAGCGGTCCTATAAATTATCTACAAATGACACGACAGTCACGCAGTCTCCTAAACTCGGTCTCTCCATCATATTTTTGGGTGTAGTGCGATGCAGACGTACACTTTAGTTTAATCTGAACGCACCTGAAAAAATCGCGGCCAAACTTTTTGCGGGTAGATTGCAATATTTGTAATTTTGAAAGTAGGTAAGTTACGTTGTTCACGTTGTTGTGTTCAGTTCAATAGTGATACAATCAAGTGCTGCAGCAAGGAAGGTAGTTTAGTTTGACTGATGCAGTGTCCAAAAAATATCAAACGATTAATTTAAGGGTAAAAATTGTGGCGTATTTGGAAAGTTTATGGTTCAAGGAGCACATAAAGTGAAGCA
The DNA here is from genome assembly GCA_949319315.1 of Zelleria hepariella. NCBI lineage: Eukaryota > Metazoa > Arthropoda > Insecta > Lepidoptera > Yponomeutidae > Zelleria > Zelleria hepariella. The sequence continues at coordinate 33,385,346 of OX439378.1, read as the reverse complement.
GAAACAAAAGTGATAGCTAGGCTGATAATCGCGGGTTGTTTACAGCCCTCGACCTCACGAGCATTGATAAAGGTTGCAGATGTTATTTACTCGGCTGCAGTCTAGATTCGCGCCGCGTCGGGAGTGCAACGCTTAGCCCGCAGCCGGCTCCGTATAGTATTAAAAATCGTGTAAAAATGGAGTTGAACTTCATTACGACACTGATCAAACGTGATGTGAACTATAATGTGAGAAAGTGCTTCAAATCCAAAAAGCCGTTCGGTAAGTTACCTACTCTGCGATCTTTGCATTACTTAGCTCTTTATTCCTAGTATCCTTAATCTATGCAACAAATTAAATTATTGTCCTGATCTCTAGAAAGAGTGATATGGAGAACTGTATCTTTATCGAGCTCAATATATTCATCATCAATGTCGGCCCTATTTAGAACTTCATGCTGGGCCAGGTAGGCTACCTGTCCACTAGCTTCCTGGGGCCTGAGTCTGTAAAGCAATGGTGCCTCGATAGGCTCCCAGTTGTAGTAATGCTGTCTGTCGTTCTAGTGCAGCAAAGAATATTCTTGTGCTAGAAAATTAGTTCTCTGGTTGTAGGAGAAAAACGAGGAAAACACTGTTTTGTCCTTCTACTGGGAACCTATCGACACGCCATTGCGTTGCGGACTTAAGCCCCTGCACAATAGTTCACTCACACACTCTATTACCTGTTCTTATTCGGTAGTACACACGACAGCACGTCGACCCTTAAACGCTAGCACTCTACTCGGTTACGTTACGGGCGACGATACAACAAAATTGTTCAGTCTGACGTGCTGTCGTGTGTACCTTCATAAGTATAACTACTAACTTCACCTACCTATCTAATTAGTTAATCGATACCAATTCAATTAAAATAACCACAGTGCGATCATAAAAAGTTGCGTTTTTAAATTGTAGAATCATAGGTTGGTAAGTAGGTGAGTTAAATAAGTACCTTACCTACCTTGCTTGTACATACAGTAGTTCAGTGGACCCTTGAAAGCACAGCATCCTGTCTCCTCCACAAAGGCCGTTTCACCAACTAAGTAAGAATTAAACTAAGGAGTGTTCTGTTTATGTTACCAAGTTGGTCTTATTATTTTATTAGTTAGAATTAATTAGGCTCGAGATGTTTGATTCAAGATAAGGCACGCACAAATAACAAGGTTCGTTGAACTTACGGATTATGTGCATTGAATTGAGGCTCATTTGGTATGAATATAGTATGTAGGTCAGCAGTGCAGTAACAAATAAGTAATTGTACAGCAATTTTTACACTACTTTCGATTCGAGTAAAAAATAATTTTACCAACTGTGTTGAAACATCGTCAATTTCTCCATACAAAATATATCGATGTCATTTAATTTTGAGCTATTAAACTGCTGTTATTTTCCAAGAAATTTAATTTCGCGCAAATAAAAAGGCAAATATATGCAGATTGCAGACAGATATAATTTCATATTATAATTCTGTACTGATTCATTCAACACATTTGGTAAAATACATTTGTATGGGAATCGAATCGACCCATCTTTCGTAAGTAGATACAGTCGGCCACAGTCACAGATACCCCTTTTTGTTCGACTGGCGCCCTTATGCCGCGCGCGGTAAGAGCTGCCATGGGGTATCTGAGATTGTGGCCGACCGTACCTACTGTAGGTACATTTTGTATTTAGCAAACGGTTGGTTTCAGTTACTTTTTATTATGTCGGTGTAGCCGACTAGTTTCGACCGTTTACTAAATACAAAATTTATCTTCTGAAATCTGCACGTCTAGCATGATGAACCCATATATTGTATGAACCTTAATTATACGGGTCCGGCGATCTAAGGCCCGCCGCCGGGCCGTCACATGAGAATCCCTCAAAGTCAAAAGTGGCCGGTTGCAGAAATTTATTCCTAAGTTCTTGGTTAAATCCGATATGATTGTGGTGAACTTGCCACTTAACAACTACTAAGGTACCTAAGAAGGTTTACCATTTACGGGGTATTTCTTTTGCAGATACAAGGAAAGAAGAAGTGTTAGCAATAAGGAGTAAATTTCCAAACAAAATACCGGTAAGTGTCGTTCACCCCTCTCTTCATTAGGGCAGGTCATGTCCGTTGATTAGGCCTCTAATTACGGTCAGGTCAATGCTCAGATTTGAGTAAGTACTACCTACCTATCAGTTAGTAGGTGGCGATATCAACATAAGTATTAATTATTTTGATCTACTTGATCAGACTATTGGAAGGCGTCCGCGCCATATATTTGTAAGTACGATTTACATCGGATCCGATGTTAATACAAATGTATGTCGGATCAGACAATCGGATGAAAAAAATCGGACGTGTATTCCCGCCCCAATACTTAATTTTAGTCGACACTGAAATGTCAGTTTCTCGAGTTGAGTTATAGGTCGACGGTAGAAGGAGAAACTTACATATCGGCGTCGACTAATCTTTATCGAGCACGCTAAGGTCGCTGGCTCAAATACTTATCTTTGAAGTAAGGTACCTAGCTAGTTGAAATGTAAATTCTAACATCATCCACCTTTGTTTTCAGCTAATAGTCGAAAGGTACCACAAAGAAAGAAGCTTGCAAGCGTTGGACAAAACGAAGTTCCTAGTTCCAGAAGAAATAACCATGTCACAATTCTTAGTCATAATTAGAAGCAGGATGGCCATCAAACCAAACCAAGTAAGCACCTACCTATCTCTATAAGTACCTACATTTAAACACAGTTGGTCTGATAGTGAATTTTAATCCTTAGAAGAACCCAAATAATGTCTTCCTGGATAAGTATACCTACTCATAAAACGATAGATATAGCCTATCTATCCCATTCTTGTCCTAAGCCTGCTGATCTATAATTGTAGCGTAGTAGCCAGCCATGTAGGTGTATTTTCTTTTAAAAGTAGGTCGTCTTAGCCATTATTGGCTTCAGTCAAGATCAGTGTTATCCTTCATGGATAAAACTCCAAGATCTTGGCACAGTACATTTACACATTGTAACAGACTAATGAATGACATCGTGCCATGATCCGTGAAATCGTTACGCTGATATCATCTGTTATCGATGCAAAGTCAGACAACAACCGTAGTCGTTGCATAAAGGACCACGGGCACATTAGTATGAAGTCTGGGCCCACTGACAGTTGACACTTGATGAAAAAGTTTACATTGCCGGACCTCAATAAACTGCATGTCAAATGAAAGCTCCTGAAGAGTACTTGAATTTATTCTATGGCAGCTTAGTCAAAATCGAGCGCGAACGTGGTGTTTTGGGGACATTTGTCCCATTTTACAAAGATTGTCGGACCTCAATAAACTTCATGTCAAATTAAAGCTCTTGAAGAGTACTTCAATTTATTCTATTGCAGCTTAGTCAAAATCGAGCGCGAAAGTGGTGTTTTGGGCACATTTGTCCCATTTTATAAAGATTGTCGGACCTCAATAAACTTCATGTCAAATTAAAGCTCTTGAAGCGCATTTCATTTTATTCCATGGCAGCTTAGTCGAAATCTAGCGCGAATGTGGTGTTTTGGGCACATTTGTCCCATTTTATAAAGATGGTCGGACCTCAATAAACTTCATGTCAAATGAAAGCTCTTAAAGAGTACTTCAATTTATTCTATGGCAGCTTAGTCGAAATCTAGCGCGAAAGTGGTGTTTTGGGGATGGGAATATTGGGCCCACTGACAGTTGACACTGTCGGACCTCAATAAACTTAATGTCGAATGAAAGCTCTTGAAGCGCACTTCATTTTATTCCATGGCAGCTTAGTCGAAATCTAGCGCGAAAGTGGTGTTTTGGGCACATTTGTCCCATTTTATAAAGATGGTCGGACCTCAATAAACTTCATGTCAAATGAAAGCTCTTGAAGAGTACTTCAATTTATTCTATGGCAGCTTAGTCGAAATCTAGCGCGAAAGTGGTGTTTTGGGGATGGGCATATTGGGCCCTTTTTGGGCATAATTGACAGTTGACACTGTCGGACCTCAATAAACTTCATGTCAAATGAAAGCTCTTGAAGAGTACTTTAATTTATTCTACTGCAGCTTAGTCGAAATCTAGCGCGCAAGTGGTGTTTTGGGGAAGTGGTGTTTTGTTTCGATTTTGACTAAGCTGCCTTAGAATAAATTAAAGTACTCTTCAAGAGCTTTCATTCGACATGAAGTTTATTGAGGTCCGACAGTGTCAACTGTCAGTGGGCCCAATATGTCCATCCCTAAAACACCACTTTCGCGCTGGATTTCGACTAAGCTGCCATAGAATAAAATGAAGCGCACTTCAAGAGCTTTCATTCAACATGAAGTTTATTGAGGTCCGACAGTGTTAACTGTCAGTGGGCCCAATATGTCAATCCCTAAAACACCACTTTCGCGCTGGATTTCGACTAAGCTGCAATAGAATAAATTAAAGTACTCTTCAAGAGCTTTCATTTGACATGAAGTTTATTGAGGTCCAACAGTGTCAACTGTCAGTGGGCCCAATATGTCCATCCCTAAAACACCACTTTCGCGCTGGATTTCGACTAAGCTGCCATAGAATAAAATGAAGCGCGCTTCAAGAGGTTTCATTCGACATGAAGTTTATTGAGGTCCGTCAGTGTCAACTGTCAGTGGGACCAATTTGCCCATCCCCAATACACCACTTTCGCGCTAGATTTCGACTAAGCTGCCATAGAATAAATTAAAGTACTCTTCAAGAGCTTTCATTTGACATCAAGTTTATTGAGGTCCGACAGTGTCAACTGTCAGTGGGCCCAATATGTCCATCCCTAAAACACCACTTTCGCGCTGGATTTCGACTAAGGTGCCATAAAATAAAATGAAGCACGCTTCAAGAGCTTTCATTTGACATGAAGTTTATTGAGGTCCGACAATGTCAACTGTCAGTGGGCCCAATATGCCCATCCCCAAAACACCACTTTCGCGCTAGATTACGACTAAGCTGCCATAGAATAAAATGAAGCACGCTTCAAGAGCTTTCATTCAACACCAGTTTCATCACGCATGGTCGAACAATCTTCATAAATGGAACAAATATGCCCAAAACACCATTTTTGCGCTCGATTTTGACTAAGCTCCCACATAATAAATTGAAGTACTCTTCAAGAGCTTTCATTTGACATGAATTTTATTGAGGTCCGACAATCTTTATAAAATGGGACAAATGTGCCCAAAACACCACGTTCGCGCTCGATTTTGACTACGTCGCCATAGAATAAATTGAAGTACTCTTCAAGAGCTTTCATTTGACATGAAGTTTATTGAGGTCCGACAATCTTTATAAAATGGGACAAATGTGCCCAAAACACCACTTTCGCGCTCGATTTTGACTACGTCGCCATAGAATAAATTGAAGTACTCTTCAAGAGCTTTCATTTGACATGAAGTTTTTTTCATCAAATGTCAACTGTCAGTGGGCCCAATGTGCCCATGGTCCTTTGCATTCAACATCATTAGTACCTACCTATTTTACATTACTTACAGTTGTAGATTCCTTGTCATATATACGAAGCAGGGTTACCGCCATAGATTAGGAACGATTAGTTCCTAATCCGGGCGCCACTTTCTATGCCAAGACGGAAGGGGACTCGAGCGGTCACTTATTGCAAGATACTTAACAACACATTGTCGGACACATTGCCTGTAGCCGTTATTAATTACAATATGAATATCAATCACTGTCCGTGAAAGTGTTAATCTAGGTGCCGATATAATACTTAGGGAAAAAGTCGTCGCAGGACCCAGCTCATTAAAACTTGTTTCGTTCGCAGGCGCTGTATTTAATAATGAACAACCGGTCGATGCTCTCGATGAGTCTCACGATGGCGCAGGCCTACGAACAGCACTCGGACGAGGATGGGTTCCTATACATCACCTACGCCTCGCAGGAAGTCTTCGGATACCAGGATGGTGAGCTTTATATCTTTCGACAGAAACCCCCGACCAACCAAAGCTAAAACCATTTCGCGGCGTTAAAAAAAAGTGTTTTCCGAGGGAGTAAAAAACAATTTTTAAGGAGAGTGTTTTTTTCTACATCTGAGCGCGGCAAGGGATTCAAAGTATTGACTCGAGCTATAAAAATAGTTTGCTCCCGAGGTGAACACTTTACTTTTTATCACCCTCTATGAGAAAATGAGTACCTATGATACCTAAGTTATCATAAAAATAAGAATTCCTTACATTCTGATGGATTATCCGTCAACGCAGCATGTCAAATACGTAAAATCAAATATTAATAATTCAAGTTTACTTTTAATGATTCGCGATATTTAAACATTATTGTATTCGAAACGGGTCGAAACGCGATTTGTTTTTAGGCAAATTAATTATCTTATTTATCCCGACGCTACCCGCGACCACGGCAGCTTATTAATTTGCCTAAAAACAAATCGCGTTTCGACCCGTTTCGAATACAATAATTCAAGTTTATTCATCTTTTCAGACAGTACACGCATAAATCAGGAGTTGCAAGCAATCAAAAGTAGATTCCCAAATAAAGTACCTGTAAGTATCTACCTATTTAACAAACGTATAGTCTATGAAAGCTGGGGATGTCGGAACATTCCCCTTGGCTCCTTAAAAAGGCTTTTCTCGACGCCGAAAAATCTATCAGTTTCTCGAGTTGAGTCATAGATTCTCTTGACGATAAAAGGCTTTCTCGACCTTTCTCGAACATGCATGTTAGGGGACCTTCCTCGAACATTTCTCGAACCTTTCTCGAAGATGCATGTTAAGGGGACTGACCTAATTTTCTTTAAGGTTGGACGATAGCAACGTGAACGGTGAAAATTTTGAATTTCCCGCCACGTTGCTCTTAAAATAATTTTTAAATAAATCGTCCCATCTTAAAATAATTTTGTAAATAAATGAAAACTCTATTTTTCATTTAAATTTCAGTTGTTCGTGGAAAAATACACCAGAGACCGTGAGGTGCCAGAGCTTGAGAGAAAGAAGTTTTTAGTCCCACAAGAGCTCACAATGTCCCAGTTTCTTTACATCATAAGGACGAAGATGAAACTTAAAGATACTCAGGTACCTATGAATTTTCACTATACTGTGTAAATGTTTTTTTCGCGACACCTCTGGATCAGGGGTTTATGGGGTCCTGTATGAAACATAGCAGGTTAAAAATCGAGATAAATTAGCAACAGAAAAATCCCCATTACTTTAATTGAGTCAAATCTATTACAAAAATCTGAAAATGCGCGAAACTTAAAGATCTGGCGGCTGATTCTGGGGAATATTGAAGGGAAACTTTTCTTTTCCATGAAATTTCCTTCGACAGTGGATCTTTATTTCCCTAGAATTGACCCTTGGACGTAGTAACCATAATCGAATCTGTGCCTCTGTTTAGACATAAAAGCCCTTTCTGGGTTTGTGAGTCCGCTTCGACGCTTCTTTTCATCTCGTACCTATTTCTGTCCGTCCAGGCGCTATTCCTGATGGTGAACAACAAAGTGCTGGCGTCACACAGCGTGACCATGGCACAGGCCTACGAGGAGTATCGCTCAGAGGACGGGTTCCTCCACATCACCTATGCGACGCAACAGGTCTTCGGCTGAACCGAACTGGGTGAGTGGCTGGTTATGAAAATTACTAGTGGTTCGCCCCGAACCGTGAACTCGCGACCCCATATAAACTTAACAACCCGATTTCTCGGCAACCCCTCGACCGATTTGGCTCATGTTCGATCTTAAAAATTCTTTTAATTTAATTTACCCGCCTACCAAATTTCATAACGATCCGACCAAATTTACTCAAGTCATCGTCGAACGAACATTCATACATACAAACATACATACAAACATACATACATACAAACATACATACATACAAACGCCGGATTGTTCCAGTAGACTCGGAGAACTTCGCTCGCTTCGCTCGCTCGTTCGATTACCTTATCTTATAAGCCAAAAAGAAAAAGGAGATATGATTTTTTTTCATTGGCGGCGCTAGTGTGCCTTGACCAACCTTAAATGCCTGAGATACGTTTGACAAGTTTACTGAGATTGGCGATCACGAAATGGTGAAGTTGAGTTTAGTCAGACTGAACAAGCGTCACTAAAGGAAACAAAAATCTAACGTTTTTGGAAAAAAAATAAGATGCAAATCTCAACCGCGGTGGTAGGTTTTTTTTAGGAACGGCTGTTTTTAGGTACGAATTAAACCAGACGATCTAAAGCTGAATAAACCAGACTTAAATGTAAAATGTTCTTAGGTACAGACACGATTAGACGAGACGGATCACAGATCAGCTATTCTTTGTAAAGATACGAGTACTTAGTAGTTCTGTTATGAGAACTTTCTGCCCATGCTAATTGTTAAGATTAGATATTGGTTTCTAACAACATACACTTGGGTGTCCAAGTTCAAGTTAGCAGATAGTCACGTTCGCCATTAGTCAATGAAACTTTACTGTAGTTTGTAAAAGACACTTCTGAACAATAAAGCAGTTTTTATTATTGAGTAATACTTATTTAATTAAACAGCGCGATAGTTTTTTTTATGAAAAAGTTGGCCCTTTAGTTTAGTAGGTAAGTACTGAAATACGGTAATACATTCCAGCTTGCTAGATGATTCAGGTTTAAAAATCAACCTCTTTCCTGTGGGTTATATGGAGAGAGAATAATTAATAGGTATGATAACGATATCTCGAAGCGAGGTGTGCCTATCAGATGGTTCCTGATTTATAGGCTTGTTATTTCCAATACCCCAAGCTGCTATAGGCTGCAATTCATATTGGACGTCAACACTGATAAAAACGGTGCTCATCTTTTCATAACAAACGTCAACTGTGAGATACTACCGGGCATTGACAATGAAAGGGTTGATAACTGGCGGTATTTATAAAAGTGCAAGTGATATACGGCAGGGGGTGGCAGTCACTGCTACTGCAATGCAGATAAGCTTAATGGGCCTTTACATATTTCTTTTGCAACTTTATAGCGGTGCGATAGTTGTAATGAAAGTACTTATGCGTAAGAAATATTACAAAATGTATTGTTGGATCCATCTATTTTAACTACCGTACCTATTGAGATAGACTTGAGCAAACAGTTCGAGGCATGCGTCGAGTAGCGAATTCTCACCACATAATATGTGTTTCTTCTACCACATACCTATCAAGCACTTACAGCATATACAATGCACTCACAGCAAGCCTTGACTCTGTTGAAGCGAGCTTTCTAGACACACGCGTGCCTCAAAGTTCGGAAACGCCTTATGAATCGTTCTAAGATTTAAAGACTTTTCTATTACTCTATTTTACAAGTATTGAGCCGTAATATTCCACACAGAACAGACGCTCCCCTAAAGAGAAGCATGCTTAATTATTTTTTATATTCACGTCACAATAACAATAAGCTTATCAAAGGTCTCCGAGCCGCGTAAACATGATTCTAAAGGGTGTCCCGTAATAGGTATGTATGACTGAAGCAAAAATAAGAAACTAGGCCGGAAAAAAACTCGGGTGTCAAAGCCAAGACAGTTGCCAATGCAAGGCAGCTTAGCTATTTAGCGTACCCTACCTAATCGTAGAAATATGAACCACTTTTACAAACTATGCTCCTAAATCCACCACGAGTGTGTTGTGTACTGCAAATTGAAGATGGTAACGAGTTAGGAGAGTTTTTCCTATGATGCTGGGTGACACTATGGCCCGGTTTCTGAATTGACAATTTTACTAAGCAAATACTTAACTATCGCTCTGTCTACAGAGACAGAACGATACTTACCCATTTGCTTAGGCCCGGTTTCTGAATTGAGAATTTCACTTACCAAATGCTTAAGTATCGTTCTGTCACTGCAGATGTCACACAAGATAATGTGACAGAACGAAACTTAAGCATTTGGTTAGTGAAATTCTCAATTCAGAAACCGGGCCTTAGTGAATTTCTTAACTCAGAAACCGGGCCTACAAGTGCAAATTCATTACAATCATAACGTTTATCTGCAAACATTATAAGAAGTTTCAATATAAAAATGTGACGGACTTCCGTTCGCCGGTCGACCCACTTTAAATTGGACTGTCATTTACATTTTAGTATTTTTAACCCCCACGCAAAAAGAGGGGTACACACGACATTACGTCAGAGTGTACACTTTTGTTGTAAAGTCGCCTGTAACGAAACTGAGTAGAGTGCTAGCGTGTAAGGGTCGACGTGCTGTCGTGTGTTCATATTATAAAGTCTGTGTGTACATATTTGTGTGTCTGTCGTGGCATCGTAGCTCATAAACAGTAGCTCATAAACGGTAAACAGATTTTGATTTAGTTTTTTTTTGTTTCAAAAGTAACTTTATAGAGTGTTTTTAGTTAGACTTCGTCAAAATCGGTAAATGTCAGGCTATTTCATATTTTTTATTTAATTAACCGAAACGAACCACCATCTTGTGCAAACTCGCGCCCAGCAACCAAGGAGAGATGTTATTATTTCTGAGTAGCAAGAGATAAAGGATTATTTATGCCCTTTTATCGCCGCGCCCCCCGAGGACTGTTGTTGGGCGAGCCGATAGCGGCGGAGGACATAAATCGTCCACAACAAGCTTCCGATTCTTATCAATGAGGCGGTCAAGTAATTTTCCAGAACGCTTTGTGATTACTGCCTACTTTGTAATTTGCTTACGGAATTGTACTTGGGAGTTATTCGACACAATTAATAGGCCTATATGCGATGCGATCCATCCAGCACATTATCACATTAATATGCACACTCCAGAAAGGTCGAGGTACATACACACGACAGCACGTCAGAGTGTATACTTTTGTTGTAAAGTCGCCCGTAACGTAACCGAGTCGAGTGCTAGCATGTAAAGGTCGACGTGCTGTCGTGTGTACTCGTAACGTCGAGAGAAACCTATGACTCAACTTGGGAAACTGCCATTTCGGCGTCGACTAAAGCTTTTCTTGAGCGTACATTTCTCCACGTCTCACAATCCTTCTCTCAGACAGAGAATAATTGTGAGTCTAGGAGTCATTAGATTTACTGCCGGTTTCTGAATTGAGAATTTGTTATTAGTTTATTCATTTATTTAGTGAGTGAGTAAATACTTAAGTATCGTCCTGTCACGCTCTTTTGTGAGAAGTTTGCAGAGACAGAACGATACTTAAGTATTTGCTTAAGTGTTCCTCAATTCAGAAATCGGCAGTAAGGCCCGGTTTCTGAATTGAGAATTTTACTAAGCAAATACTTAACTATCGCTCTGTCTACAGAGACAGAACGATACTTACCCATTTGCTTAGGCCCGGTTTCTGAATTGAGAATTTCACTTACCAAATGCTTAAGTATCGTTCTGTCACTGCAGATGTCACACAAGATAATGTCACACAGAAATCGGCAGTAAGGCCCGGTTTCTGAATTGAGAATTTTACTAAGCAAATACTTAAGTATCGTTCTGTCACGCTCTTTTGTGAGAAATCTTTAGAGTCAGAACGATACTTAAGTATTTGCTTAGTGAATTTCTCAATTCAGAAATCGGCAGTAAGACTTTCGTTGTCTAATGACTTGTTATTGAATTGTTTAGTTGATCGTCTTTTTAAATATACTGTGAACGTGTCTATCACCACGCGTGCTTGAAAGTTGTAAGTCTAGGCCGAAACCACAAGAATGGCTTTGTTTTTAATAATTTAAAGACTAACTTTGACTTTTCTTTTTACAGGTACAGGTAGCTGGAAAGTCAACTCACAATAATGTTCCTGTTATGTCGTCTATTGTAAAGACTGATAGTATTTAAATGTTTTGATTGTGATAGATTTACGAACAGATTATGAATACATTTAAAAAATGTGTTAGACAGCCCGAAGCTTTGTGAAATTTTACTGTCTCTTGCGTGTTTTGCAGCGATTGCGTTTCAGACGATAAATTGATTATTAGAATGTAAATTAAATGTAATATTCACCGATGATTAGCAAATGTTATCAGTGCAATTAGCCACAAGGCAGTGCTAACCAGTTCAAACTAGATCTGATTCATAGCTTTGAAAACTTTCTGATGATCTCAAATATCACATTAACTGTAACATGTAAAATTGACGTACTTTCATTAATTTACTAATACAATTATGCGTTGAAAATTGGCACAACATGTGACTCATAAGTAGTAGCAACAAAACGAATTTATTTTTTACTTGTTATTATTAGGAGTTATATTACAAACATATATTTTAAAACAATAATTTAGCTCTTTTAATTGTTTCTCTTTATAATATGTACTTTACAACAGCGTTTTCTTATTTTATTTAAGTGTTTTAAGCGCACTTTAAAATTAAAATAAATAATTAAATTAATTTAAGTTCTTTTATTTCAATTACTTATGACTTATCATTATCAGCAATAACTACCTAGTACTTATTTCATGTTTTCACGAGTATCCTTACAAGTTAATATAATTTTAGATCATTATTAGTTCAGTAAACGCTGGTATCTATAACAATCATAACTTTACGGTGACTAAAGTAATGCTCAAACTCAAACTAAGCATTATTATGGCGTCACTTGTGATCTTGCTGAAGTGCTATACAAAGCAGAGTTTTTTAAGTTTGTCAGAGCCACTCAGGGCTTATATTATTTACATCATCCGCAAAGAATAAGAAAGAACATTCCGATTAGACGAAACCATAGTATGACCTACGCGCTACGGTTGCTACCTAAGTCCACTAACTAATAGGTCCTCAGATCAAAAGCTGTAAGTATCAATGCACCTCTGAGGGGTCGACTCACCCGGCTCGCGAGATGTCCTTTACAAAGGACACCAGAGTGTCTTTACTTCTGATCAAATGTTAACTTACATCAAGAGCTGCGAGTATTGAGGCCTCTACTCACTCGAAACGCAAGATGTCCTTTATCTACGACACTCGCTAAGTCCTTACATCAGGAGCTGCGAGTAGCGGGCGGCGGGCGGGCGGCGGAGCCGTCTACCCACTCGGTGCGCAAGATGTCCTTTATATAGGACACCTGCTAGGTCCTTAAATCAGGAGCTGCGAGTAGCAGGCGGCAGGTGCCGCGGGCGGCGGAGGTGTCTACCCAATCTGAGCGCAAGATGTTCTTTATATAGCACACCTGCTAGGTCCCTACATCAGGAGCTGCGAGTAGCAGGCGGCGGACGGCCCGGCGGCGCCTTGGAGGCCTCTACTCACTCGGAGCCCAAGATGTCCTTTATATAGGACACATGTTACATCAACAGCTGCGAGTAGCAGGCGGCGGGCGGCCCGGCGGCGGGCGCGGGCTCCGGCGGCGCCTCGGAGGCCTCTACTCACTCGGCGGGAGAGATGTTCTGAGCGGCCGCAACAAGGGTGTCGTGGATGTCCTTTGCGTAGGCCACTTGGGCGCGCACCGTCGCCAGGTATTGCGGGTAGCTCAGGGCGTTTGTCTCCTGGATATCCACAGAATACATTGTAGTAAAGCATCAATAAATTTTGTCCGACGACATAGCACAAGTAGGCGGAAAACAGTGGCTGCGCTTGGCGTAGGATTGCAAGAAGTGGGGTGAGAATGAAAAAGCCTCAGCAGTGGGTGTTAACAGGCTGATGATAATGATTAATTAATTTATAACTTGGTAAGCTAACAGACAAAAAAAATGTGATCCGTTGTGATGATGATGATGTTGTTGATATCTGCCCCGGCGGCATGGCACCGCAATAAATTTTACCTATCGTGCTATCGAGTTGAGCAATCTTGCAGTGGAAAAAAGGGTTATTTCAATGATTATTCTCAGCTTGAGTCTTCTAGAGGTGTTGGGATCAGGAAGGAATATCGTAATAATGAAACAAGTAACCTAATAGCTTAATTTCTGCCTGTTTCGGCTCCCATGTTAGGCCACATGAGAGCCGAAACCGTGACTTTAAGGGTGGACGATAGCAACGTGGCGGGAAATTCAAAATTTTCACAGTTTTTTACATTTTGTAGCTAAACTGAGCTATTTTTGTTCAGCGATTTTTCGTTCGCGGCAATAAAACAGTATTCTTTTCATTATTGTTTGTTACAAAATGTAAAAAACTGTGAAAATTTTGAATTTCCCGCCACGCTGCTATTTTCCAGCCTTAACTTTGACTCAGCTTTTATCTATGCTTCCCGTGAATGTATCGTTGACTTTACGTTCACCACCTTAGTGCTCACATCTACGTGGGGTTTGATATTAACCCACTTGATGCTACCGTCGTTTTAAAACAACGCAAAGAAAATAAATATCTGTATGGAAATGTGGGCTGTTTAGTTTTTTTTTATTTATGCTAATTAATTGCTGAGTCCTTTGTCAGTCTCATCCTGTATTAAATATCAGTTTGGATAATTACGTTTAGTATTTGTTTACAAGTTTATTGAGGGGATTTTTACAAATAATTTTTCAATGTAGGTATTTATATTAAGTTCTATAATTTATTCAAATCATTGATTGAAATATGATTTATAGTATAGTTATCCATCAAAAACTATAAACAATAATTGGTTGGCGACTTTTGTAATAGAGTTATTATCAAATAAAGTACATGTTGTTTATAAACGCCAGTAGTATAATGTACTACTTTGTCCATCGCATAGTTATAACTCATTTGTATCGATTTATGGCTACAGCATTGATGTCTGAAGCTGCATGAAATTATGGAGGAGTTGGAGAAAGACGAAGGTCTTTTAGCAGACACAGTCATCCACCAGAAAACTCCAATGCGGATATCACAGATTCGTCTGTGATGAAGATTCTGGTGATGAAAATCATATGTTGCTCCATAAGTTACCCAGTTGCAACGAGGAGCTCAAGCTGAAATTCACTATGATTCTTCAAATAGTGAGGAGCAAAATTTGCTGCTTCATAAACCGGCAAGAAGCTAGCGAAGAATTGAGGGTGAACATGGGTTCTCATAGTATGATCGAAAATATTTTAGCCGAATATTGTATTTTGTCGACATCGAATCACCGATTGGTCGCATCATCGACGACGGTACACTTTATCGAATGGATGAAACATTCAGAGTGTAGTTGGAGCTGGAGTGGTGGTAGCCGAATGAGTAGAACTGTCACCCCATAAGCATGAAGTCCAAGTTTCTAATACTGTGGTGGTGGCACGACCTTTTTTTTTATGTCGCCTGTAATTGAGTGTCCCATAAATCTACGACCACGCGTGCCCTGCCACAGCAGTTTGAAAATTTTGCATTCAGGGTAGTCACATCATATGCCTCAGAACCTTGTTCAGGAGGTTTGCGATTCAAACGACCCATTTGATAAACAGTACCATCAATAATCCGACCAATTGGCGATTCGTGGTCGATAATACTGCATCCGGCACAAATATTTTCGATAATATGTTACCATGGGTATCCACCATAACAGGTTCTCCCCATGTTATTATTATTTTTAAAAATTTCATTTTTTTTTAAACAAATAAACAGTTTAATTTTAATTTCTATACAAAGTCTGGTAGTAGTACATTTTGCTACCGTAGTTTATAAACGACACCGTTTTCCCGAGTTTCCACGAAAGAAATATTTTTTTTGTGATTTTTCCTTTGTTATTCGATCGACAATAAGCCTAATGCGAAAAATTCATCAAGTTTGGACACGAAATCATGTTTCAGTAACATCTGGGTTAAGAAAATGTACTAGGCTTGCATAAAGATTTAGGAGGCCTAGTTTATGCGCACGAATTCTCACCTGCGTGGTGGGACCCGAGTCGAGGCGCGAGGGGATTACTGTGAGCGGTAGGTAGTGCGCGGCTGACTGCGCCTGCTGGATGCACGTTATTGCTGTTCGCTGGAATGTAAAAATACTATGAAAATAACAAGGCCTTTGCATCTACGTAACGAGATGATTTATACAGCGCCCAGTGGCACCTTCACTTAAACTACATGTGTGAAGGGACCACAGGGACTAGGTTGAAGAGATGAAAATACAGGGTGGATTTTTGAGACGGGGCAATAAGGGCAGGTGGTGTGGTGTTTAAATAAATGATTATTCTATTCTATTCTTAACCGTTTTAGTTACAGGAAAACGTTCCTAGGAGACCATCCATAACTTTTTGACATATATTATGAACTGCATTCACAGATTTGGGAAAATATGTACAGCGAAAAAATGCTACGATACCAAAAAAGGACGTGACATACCCGGGTTCGATTCCCGGTGCAGGCATGTACTATGACTTTAATTTATTTCAAAGTTACGTACTTTTTTTATTTTAGTAGCAATACCACTCGGTAAATGTGAAGGAAAACATCGTAAGGAAACCTGAGCATCTGAGGCATTACCCTCAACGCGAAAATCGCCAATCCGCAGGGGCCACGCATGGTCATCAATCCCGAACTCTCTCTCTCAGAGAAGCCTTTGCCCAGCTACTGGGACATGTACAATTTTACAGGCTACATTTTACTATCCAGCCCATGAGTAGAGTAAACATGAGCCCATGTTTACTGACGTTTGTGAAAATTCGTTGACAAATAATAAATTTCCTTGTTTACACCAATAACAATAACAAGTAAATCATTAAATTCAGTTAAATTAACAATACCGAAAACAATGCGATAAGACAATTTGTATCCACACTTTACATTCATTGTTTGCTGGCAACAAGATAAATCTGTTTGTCTGTCCAGGCAGGGAGAGGACTCCTTAGATAGCTTGTTATTTATACTATCGGAGTCACGTAAACTCGTTAATAGCTGGGTACTGACTGGGCGAGCCGCCTCGAGAGGCAAAAGTTCGTCCAACGTAAACAGATCTACCGTCACGCCTTGCCACAAGGCAGACGCGAGGTCTGGTTATGCCAGACGAGCGCTTGCCTCGCGAAAACGCTCGGCCAGTCAGTACCCGGCCAATAACATAATAATATATCGAACACAGCGGTATAATGTTCGCGTTCACGTCAGTTGCCGGGTCGAAAAGTTAATTTTGCAATAGGATAACAGATAGCCAGTCTCTACTTAGTTGCAGCGTTATCAGTAGTCGCGCCATGTTTACATGTACATTTTATGGGATAGGTCCATGGATCTGATAGCTCTTATCTAACAGACGTGTCTATTATCTGACACGGTTAATTATTATGTAAATATTGTTAATAATTAAATTTTAATCAAAATTCATTTTAAACTGTAATTTTAACCTAATTTCATCAATTAATTTCTAGGGCAACCTTTGAGGTATACTATATAAAACTTAAAATTGTCTAGGATAAACCATAGGATGGTAGTGAAGTGGATAGAACGGTTGAATATTGAGTAAGATGTCTCAGGTTCGAATACTGGAGCTGGCATATATGACTTTTATTTGTGTCATTTAGTGTGATCCATCCATTTAGTTAGTGCGAGAGGAGACCACCAGACATTTTAGAAAATCATCTACAAGTAAAGGTCCTCCAGACGCAAAATAGGCGCATGTAGAGACGTTGCGAAAAACTCCATTACCATTTAAGATTCAGTAAGTTTAAAAAATTCGCTTGGGACAGGACTTGAACCTTCCATAAAGTGCTTTAAAAAAAAGATAGTGGTCCATTACCATTAACAAGTAAAGGCCTTACTCACCAAGTGAAGTTCCATCTGGTCGCAAATAGAGAAGAACTCCTCCAAATTCTTGTCGAATCTCGGAACCGCTGTGACAGGGTTATCAATTGTTTTTCTGAAGGGAAAAGTTTCCTGTTAGAGTTCGGCTGTTCTAGCTTTTTCCTGGCTAGATGGCTAGATACAAGAGCCACGGATATCAACAAAGTAGGTATAAGGTGTTTTATTAAATTAAATTCTTTAAATAAACCCAGGAAACAAGAGCTGCGCATTTATTTCCAAGCTTCCTGTAGAGATAGCTCGGAGATAAACAGGATGTTTTTTATGCATCATTAAAGTTTAAGTTGACTCAATTAACTGTATCACATTGCTACATTGTATACTATATTTTGTTTAGTTAGGTGTGGACATAGAATTAATGGGTGTGGACTGAAGGATATAGCTTCCAGTAGCTTGTAAAGATATGCAAAGAGAGTTGACAATCCTACAAGACTGGACGGGATAAAAAAAGAGTCAGGATTACGAGACATGCTGAACTATTGCCTCGTGAAAAATAAATTCTGACACTTGTACGAGTATATTATATTGGGATATAAAATGGGAATGATGTGTGCCCAATTAATTAATATGGCATATGTGCCGTCTAACTCCTATAAGGATCTATGCATAAGGGTTTGTTTTTAGTTGCATAAAATGTAAATACATTATCTCTCTCAATGTGACACTGATATAGAAAGTGATTTAATTATATCAAAGGTAAACAGGATGTCTCTATTGGTAGATAACTTTGTAATGAATAAACAAAGTATCACACACAACCTAAGCACATTAAAATTAGAGGTGATGTAGTTACATAAACGGCTGAAGATTAATTCTCATTTCATGCTAGGCTTATGTTTGGACCTTTACAGTAGCATGCACAGTAAAATTGTACATGTACCTAACATGAACAGCATGCACAGAGATACCTAGCATGAATAGCATGCACAGATACCTAGCATGAATAGCAGGTACATGTACCTAGCATGAATAGCATGGACAGGTACCTAGCATGAAATCACTATACACCAATTTAGTCTGCTGGAGATTAATTATAATTTGATGATAAGTATTATAAGTAATTAAGTATAAACAAAGTAAAATTAAGTATTAAAACTGGTATTATTTTTAAAAAAATGCGTGGGATATGTTGCCAGAGATAGAAAACAGTGGAAGTTTTAAAAAGAGCCTTTGCCAATAGGCATTCTATGGTACTTTGCATTGTATCTTTTATGATGGTTTTGACTGTTTTAGATGGTTTTGACTGTTTTTAGTGGCACCTTCTCTAAAAACGGTAACAAACTCAATCCTATTAAGTGACTATTTAAACTCTAATTTTTAATTCGAGTCCACGGAATGACAGTTGTTACAAAGGCTTTATCTGTCAGTTCCATACTAGCAACTGTCATTCCGTGGACTCGAATTAAAAATTAGAGTTTAGATACTTTGAGACTATGTTTTTAGGTGGTGCAGTTTTGACCAGTCAACTTACTGTGAGCTTAAATCAATGTTGTGATTCAAATGTAGAATCTGTGCAGCAGATTTTAATGTCATCTGAAAAATAAAAAAAGATTAAATGAGAGTTGTGAGATTGTAGATTGTAAAAGGCAGGGCAAGTAGGTAAAGTGTTATGAGAAACGAGCCTAGGGGTGTACTTGTACCCTATGTTAGGTG
The DNA here is from genome assembly GCA_949319315.1 of Zelleria hepariella. Classification (NCBI taxonomy): domain Eukaryota; kingdom Metazoa; phylum Arthropoda; class Insecta; order Lepidoptera; family Yponomeutidae; genus Zelleria; species Zelleria hepariella. The sequence continues at coordinate 33,366,150 of OX439378.1, read as the reverse complement.
TACTATAGTTACGGCTGACTGAATCTAAAAGAAAGAAATACAAAACAAGATTATCAAACAATTGAATATTTCAGTTTATTGAAAATTATTTGGAGGCAACAAAGCGTAAACAGGTTAACTGGCAGAAAAATAACAATGGGTTTCATAAAGTCACTGGCAACTGGAGGAGCGGCAGCTAAGGTGTTATACTGTTATGTATGTGCCGGGTTGTGGTATTCAATTCGTAAGTTACTTACAGGTATGGACTCTCTCAGTGACCCCATTAGAGTCTTCACTTTGGAGATATTGTCCATTTTGTCCTGCGGCGGTTGTTGGGGCATTGCTGGTTGCATTTGCTGAGGTGACGGTTGCTGCATCAGAGGGCCAGACCCTGGCATTTGCATCCCTACGTTGGGCGCATTACCAACTGGGTTCATGGGGACGTGTATATTCATTTGATTCATGTTTTATTGATAAAAAGAAACTGCAAAAACAACAAAATCTTTCCGAAAATGGTAACCTAAACAGTTAACAGAGTAATCGACGTAAAAATCTGTCAAGTGTCAACTGTCATTAACATCACAGATTAACCGGAACCGGATAACACCCTATGAAGCTTCGATCATCATTCGTTTCCGGTATTTAGTTCAGCTACTTGTCACCAGATGGCGGGTAAAAACCGGTAAACTGGTAAGTAGTTTACAGGCAACACTGATAAAAAAACAAATGTCAAAAAAGTTTTGAACGGTTTGCTTGCAACGAAAAGTTACTTTTCCAAGTTTTCCAGATTTTTTTTCGGAAAATGGTTGAAAATAGTGTGAAATTTAGAATTTACAGTAGCACAGACTTGTGGCAAGTAAGTAACATTCTGCTAGTATTTGCTTTCAAGATTTATATTTTTGAGTTTCGCCGTACGATTGACTTATTTTCAGAGAGAAACAAGGTTACCTTCGATACCTTCCTTCAGCCAGACCCTGGACAATATCTTGGGATCCGAGGGGATACAACTGGGGTCAATCACAGAAATTCTGGGCCTCCCTGGCTCAGGCAAAACACAGTTATGGTAAGAAAGCTTTTTTTTTTAAGTCGTCAATGTTTTTAAGATAGAAAAAGTACGAAGACAACATTTCTCTCAGTTTACAGCTGTCTACTTCAGTCCAAATACCGAAGGTTCTAGGAGGATTGGATGCCGAAGCTTTATTTATAGATACAAATACAAACTTCAGCATTAGAAGATTCAAAGGTAATATTTCTTCAGAACTGAACCAAATACCAAACTTATACCTAGGTATTTCTATTAAATTATTTAACACTAAAAACTATTCTATAAATTTATTTTACAGAAATTCTTCTTGCAAGCTTAGAAAAGTGCAGAAAGATTACAGATTGCCGAGTAAATGAAAAAGAAGCATTGAGAAAATTGCATTATGTTAATGCATTTGGCCTAGAAAGATTTTGTGGGTTTTTGCACAGTCTACCAAGATACCTTCAGGAGAGACCTAATGTAGGTATTACTCTGTGTACCTAATACCTATGTAAAGGTGCATCTGCTCACCTATTGAAGAATTTCTGTCTGAAATTATAACTTACCACGCACCAACGAAGCTAAGCTGAGAGCTTGGTATAGGTTCTGGGCAGGTCTCAATGTAACAAAATTACAGCATCCTAGTGCTTGCTGTATATTGCCTATCTAAAGTGTGTAGAGGTGCTTTTCTTTGACCCTTTATAAATCATCTAATGGCAAGGTCTTATGTTTAAATTAAACTAGGTACTACAGAAATATTATTATATATTTTTCAGATACGACTGATAGTAATAGATTCCATAGCATTCCCATTCAAAGAAGGGATCGCAGCTAAAGAGAGGACTGGCTTACTGTTCCGACAAATGGCCGATCTACAGAGAATAGCATTTGAGAAACAAATTGCTGTGAGTATGTTAAATTCTCTTTGACCTAAAATCATGTGGTAAGATTAAAGTTAGGATTAAACTGCCATAATGTTAAAGTCTCCCATAATTCCCTTAGCAAAGTTGCAGACTTATATTTTAAGAATGGCATCGCTATCATAGAGTTTTGTTTACAAGTTAGAAGTAAACTTGATTAAAAAATTTATTCAAAACTCCTTCAAAATTCAAAACTCATTGCATCTAGCACAGCAACAATTAACCTTTTCAGTGTGTTACGCCAACATCTCTTCAGCTGGCGTTGCATGAGCGCCATATCTTCATGAATATGGCGCTTATGTTACCCCAGCTGGAGTCTCCTTCAAATAAAACCACATCTCCAAAATATTTGATCAGTGGCCTAATAAGTCAAGTGAAATATGTTTATTCAATATGCAATACTTATAAGATATTTACATTGAACATCACATCCAAAATAATTTTATCATCTATCTAAAAAAAAAAAGTAAGATTTAGCCTGTACTATTGTACAATGTACATGTGACACTAGCTGGGCAAAGGCCTTCTCTCAGAGAGAGAGTTCGAGCTTAAGCACCACGTGTGCTCAATGCGGGTTGGCGATTTTTGCGTTGAGGGTATAATGCCTCATACGCTCAGGTTTCCTCACGATGTTTCCTTCACAGCCAGCGAGTGGTATTGCTACTACAAATTCACAAATATACGTAACTTTGAAATAAATTAAAGTCATAGGTATACATATGCCCGCACCGGGATTGGAACCTGGGTCTCTCGCTTCCGAGTCCATTGTTCTACCCACTAGACCACCGCCACACTTCTATCTAGCATATTTTTTTTCTGCTTAACTATATTACGGATCGTTTGCTTGGATAAGAAGCATGGTAAAGAAATATCCCCTCTACTCTCCAGGTGGTCCTAACAAACGAGATGAGTACGCGCGTGGGTCTGGCGGGCGGGAGCGTGGTGGGCGCACTCGGCGATGCGTGGGCGCACCGCTGCAACGTTCGACTGCTGCTGACTGCGCGTGACGTCACTTCCGCCGAGCGGGAAGCCCTGCTGCTGAAGAGCCTCCAGGCGCCGGCGAGGGTCGCTAGCTTTCAGGTTGGTATTTACGTACTTGCAAAAGACAAAAAAACCTCTCCTTTTAGAAATTTTTTTTCCCGTGTCGAATGCGTAATACTTTGCGATCGTCATACTTCCTATCGAATCAAAAGTTACCAAAAGTTAGGTAGTGTGCTTGGTGAACTTATTTCTAAAGAGATCTCTTTTCTGTTATCCTTATTCTATCTGTCTTTGTCTATCAATATTCATGTTATTATAGGCGGTGGATTCTTTGTTGCGGATGGGGAGAGACCGTGAGAGGTAGTTGTGGTGTTGTGGGCTGATGATGATGATGTCTGTCAAACAAGTTGCAGGATTCCTCACAATGTTATCCTTCACGGTTAGCAAGATCTGAGCAGATGCAACTTTACCTGTTCGAGAAACCCTTCCATGGCATTTTAGTAGGTAGCTTGCGAGCTTTTTGCGACTGTATATCCGCCTGTATGTTCCACTTGCTTGGTAACAACTGTCAGAATACCATTTATTGTTCTCAGCTGGACCTTTGTATAGATGACATTGAATGATAACTTCTTCACTGAAGGTTGCATTAAGTCATTACTGCTTATTATGGCTCATAATGTGGATGTGTTTGGAATTTTAACTAAGCATTAATTTATGAATGCTTTGTTATTTTTAACATGATGGATTTATTTATACGTGATTTGTTTGATATACTACAAAGAATAGTTGGCGCACGGCCAGCGGATTTCCTAGTAATACTCGAATGGCATAGTTTGATGCTTTGCCAGAAACCCTGTCACTCACGCATAGACAGATGAATCGTTTTCTTTGTTTTGCGTTGAATACGAGTGTTACAGATGGTTACACACACTCATACTTATGTACCTAGTAGGTACTACCTACATATGTTACCTATTATTAGCTGTCTCTTACTATCACAATATTGTCGTCTCTATCGCGCTAGGGCGCCCGAGCTGTGATACTGTTTTTTTATGTAAACTGTGACCCTACGTCTGTTTTGCCGTTGCGAGGCATTCCTTACTGGAGCGCACCAAGACCACACGCCCACACATTTGTATTATTAAATTGGATTATTTTATCGAAGTATACGCTACATTAATAAGTTACCCAACATCGTTTTATTCACATCTCGTTACATCTCAGAAGTGGGATATTACGATATCAACGATGTTGGGCCCGTATTACGACGGATTGGGAAAGAGAAAATCGTCGGAAAACCACAACGATAGTGAAGAAGAAGAAAACCAATTTTTTTTTCCTGCTACGAGGAAAAGAGTAACACACGTGGACGCCGAACTTTTACCTACATTTGATCCGGCAAGCAGAACCACAAACGCCAACGGGTGGATAAACAAAGTGGAGCAGATCGGGGAAATATATGGCTGGAACGCTCGAGACAAAATGTACCTCATGCAATTGCGATTGCGAGGATCGGCGCGTGAATGGTACGACCAGCTGGACGAATATAAAATGGACTGGGACTCGTGGAAAAGGAGCCTAATTATGGCATTCCCACGGTCCACTGATTTTGTAAATAATTTAGAAGAAATGTTGGCAAGAAAGAAGAAAGAAGACGAGACAATGACCAGTTATTATCACGAAAAAATATCAATGCTCAGGAGATGCAGCACTGATGGGGAGTCGGCTATCTCTTGTCTTATTCGTGGACTCCCTATCGAGCTAAGAGCAAACGCCAAAGCCTACCAGTGTAGTGAACCGGATCAGTTATACTACGGATATTTATCCGCACTGGAAGGTTACAAAACAGTGACACAACGAGATACGGGGACACAACCAGAGACGGAGACACGTGCAACGATAAGTACCTGGGGACGCGACGAAGGAAGTCAGGATGGTGCCACGAGACCGTGCTTCAACTGCCGAAGAATGGGTCACGAAGCGAAAAACTGCAGAGTCCAGAGGTGCCGAAACTGCAGCCGCCTCGGACATGATGCTGCTGCGTGCTGGCTCGCCCCGAGGACTTCGAGGCAGGCTCCATAGAAATAAATACAGGTACCTACACCATGATAATTTTACCTCTTTTGAAATATTTTTTAATCTGAGTAGATAAAAAGCAAGAAAGGTAATTAGGTTTAGTCCATAGGTAGCAATCATTGATAAGGTTAATAGGAAAGTTAATATTAACAACAAAGGAGTAGTCCAAACAAAAATGGAATTAACTAAGTATTTTAAAATGTAAGTATTGTCAAATGTGGTAGTAATGCAGTGTAATTGATACATTGAAAAGGGATGGTACACTTAAAGTTAAGTAAAGGTAATACTTGGTACTTATACTGATGACTGATCTTTCAGAAGTTGTACCGAGATAACAAAATTTTTATTTATTTAAATTTAATTTTACTTATTGGTCAGCCCATGATGATTAACCAGCCACCTTTTTCCCCTAATAAATTACGACATCGAGAACAGTTAAAGATAAATAACCATGAGGATGAGAACCCCCTTTGTTCACTTGACCATTCCAGATACTTGAAATAATCTAAACATCTGTGTGTGCTAATTTCGAAATTTCGAATCGCGTTGAATATCGCGAATTATTAAAAGTTACTAACTGTGTGTGGTATCCTAAGATAATTATAGAAATTACATCCAACTCACACTACAATACTAAACTACACACCACAGACCTAAGTGAAATGAAAAACGGGCTGATATGATAACACATCCAGTAATATTCTACTTAGGAAAATTATTCTATGTTCCGGAAGCAGTCATCATCAAAATTCGTTCAATTAAGAATTATAAATCTGAGTGATAGTATAATTTAATGGTCAACCGGAAAACTGCTCGACCATGCAAACACTTGTTACGACTTTTAACGATATAAAATGAGCAGAATTCAGTACAAAACTTGATTATTCACAGAAGGAATTATTGTTCAAGTCCGATGATACTACCTAACTTATCTAGGCGACCAAGTTTTGCTCAAATGTTACGAGATGGCAACCCTAATATTATCTGGGTAGGATTACGTTTCATGAAACCATCTAAATAATAATAGGTATTCAAATAAACATGGAAAATGTAACTACAAAATTGCATCCGAATAGTTAGAGCCGTTTCCGAGATAAGCCAGTTTCCTGTAAGACTTACTGTGTGTATCTATGTATGAAATGAACAGCAGAAAGTTATGATCTCATTCCTGCAGATATTGTGAATAAATCGAAATTTGATTATACTAGCCCTGGTCAAGAAGAAGGGTTGAGATTATTGATTGACTACCGTGCACTTTTGACTTTAGAGGAACCCTTTACCCGTTAACCTTTTACCGCATATCGATGATCAATAAATTATCGGACAGATTCTATTATACATTGCTAGACCCTAACACGGGGCTAATATCAAGTTAAAATTGCAAAAAAAAAAAACCCCTTAAGGCGCTGTACATAGTGAATAGCCCGCGCGCCAAGAAAAATGCACAGAATCGAGTCCTGTATCAAATACACTAAACAAATCGAAAATTTTCACATATCAAACCCTAGAATTAGGTGAGACCTATCTAAAACAGCCAGTTTCGTGTTGACATTCATAAACGTTTTGAAGATATTTTTGATGAAAAAAAATAGGCGGCACACTTTTTTTCAAACAAAATATCTTGCAATCTGTTATGGGTATCAACACAAAACTGGCTGTTTTAGATAACTCTCACCTAATTCTAGGGTTTGATATGTGAACATTTTCGATTTTTTTAGTGTATTTGATACAGGAATCGTTTATGTGATTTTTTTTTGCGCGCGGGCTAATTCACTATGCCCAGCGCCTTAAGGCGGTTTTTATCGTACAATTCGAGTTTCTAATAATACAATTTTGTTTAGAAAATGCATCAGCAGCATTCGATAGACACATAACTGTTTTCATTCATAAAAATAAAATAGGTCCAGTCATAGACCTACTATACAGTATCCTCGGGGCTCATATCTATCTATCTATCTATCTATATATATAAAAAAATAAATCGCCGTGCATTCTCGTCTCGCTAAAACTAAGAAACGGCTTGACCGATTTGCATATTTACTGTTTTGTTTAGTTCACCATAGTTCAAAGTAGGTTTAAAAGCAAAGAAATATGGGAAAAGTTAAAGGATTAGCTGAAAAACGGAAGAAATAAAAATTTGTCATTTTGTATTGGAATCGCCATTTTTGACTCGGAGAGTCAAACTATTTCAGGTGATACGAAGTTCACCGGGTCAGCTAGTAATATGTATAAATATGGTACCTACCCTCTACTCGGAAGACTACAGTCTCAATAGCCATCTATCTACGACAATATAATAATATCATGTAGAAATAGAAGATTAGCTCGTTATTAGAGCGTCCAGCTGCTTTCCTTAGCCAATCTAAAATTAAACGGTAACAAAAGTTCTTTCATGAAAACTGGCACTAACTTATTATGTATTTGGATGGCAAGATAATCATAGTCCACAGGTAGTTATTAATACGAACGGGATGGGTAAAATAAACTGTGTGACCCCGAAATGTTCATGAAATAGTAAGTCAATTCATTGGACTCAAATGTTATGCCCGAAAATGTATTTGGGACTTCGCCGAAATGGCCAGGCAGGCCACTTACAAAAACCATACAAAAAATGTGGAGTGTTGTTTGGGATAGGGGCAATAACTGGCATTCCAACAGCTTGGAAAAAAATAACTGAACGCTCGGTTTTACTAATTTGTGACCCAAAAGCCATCAAATTGCATTTAATTTTCTGGTTTCCAGGTATAATAAATAGACGTTATTATTTATAAAAAAAAAAACAACTACCGACGCTTAGAAGGCGAATTACCTACATCCGAATCACGAATTCACAAAGTAGATCGCGACGATTTATTGATATGGTTGCCTGGCAGAGATCGCTTTTAGCGATAAGGCCGCCAATTGTATGCATGCTGATTAGTTTAAGAACTCCTTTGTAAATTATTTTCGTGTACAATAAAGAGTTTTCTATCTATCTATCTATCTGATTTGCTGATTTTGAGTTTAGTCAGGCCACCATGTTTTAGAATACATTACACATAATATGAAAGGTATCTAGGCCTGTGTGATTAATCTTGGAGTATGTCTTTGTAAGCCCTCCGAACTATTAGCCTTCTCCCGAAACGCGAAATATCCAAGTAATCAACCAAGTAGGTTTGTCAGAAGTCTAACCTATGAGAAAACCATAGATCTGTCTGTGTGACCGAATTATTGGTACTTACAAACACCTGAAAATCAATCTATCCGTGTGACCGAATTGTTAGTACCTACTTACCCACATTAACCTGCAAAACATCAATCTATCTGTGTGACCGAATTGTTAGTACCTACTTACCTACATTAACCTGCAAAACATCAATCTGTCTGTGTGACCGATTTGTTAGTACCTACGTACCTACATTAACCTGAAAAACATCAATCTGTCTGTGTGACCGAATAATTATTACTTACATTCACCTGAAAAGAACCATCTGTCTGTGTGACCGAATTAGGTATTAGTACTTACATTAACCTGAAAAACATCAATCTGTCTGTGTGACCGAATTATTAGTATTTACGTTAACCTGAAAACCACCAACGTCCTATCCTTTTTATGTGTGTGGACGATCGCTGCGTGAACGGAACCTATAAAACGGAACTCAAAATATATCTTTGTGAAAAACTCTGCGCTTGACAACACTAAAACAAAAACAAAATACGAATCCCATTCCAAATTCTCGACTGCCTCTTGGAAGTTTTCTAAGCAACAAAACACTTGAAAATAACGTTACTGTGTGAAACAAACCTTGTTGGGTATTTAAAAAAAAAAAACCACAAAACGTCCCACAATACAACCCCACTTGATCTTGACAGATGTCATGTAGAACCACAACAAAAAAAGGACTATGTTCCGTTACGAACTTACGAGGAAGCGAAACAATGTTTACTGCCGGCCGCTCCTATTTTTCTCTCCACAGGTACAAAATACAAAGCGGCGAAAACCGACAACTGATGTGATGGATGACGCCAGGGTGACGCAAATTGAAATCAGACTACCTACTCATTTTAGAAGTTTTAATGTCTACAGCGTGGACTTAAGTTGTTGTATGGAAGTAATTTACATTGCAATAGGATGCATCTAGACCTTCGATCAAGAATAAAACAAGATAGTGCATAGAACTCCGAAATGTGTCTTGAAAATTAGATGTCCAAATCCTCTTTGGGAGCTTATTTGCTCGTAGTCATCTCGTAGTCTATGCAATTAAAGTCAAACTGTACACTAATGCAATAAGGTTGACATTCGAATATTAGACGTATGGTTGAAATGTTTCGTATTGTTCTATTGCTGATATCATTTGTTTCTGTAAGGACAAGTTTTTATTGTGATTTTATACGTAATGCGGATTCTATGGGATTTAGTTCGGTGATCTAGACCAAATCTAGACAGAAGAAATCTAGACAAAAAAAAATTTTTTTTGTTCGAGTGGTTGACTCGCGAATTTTTGTATCGTTTCATAATAAGTACCTATTTGTGTAATTTAGATAAATGATTATATATAAGAGTAAGATCAAATAGACTTTTAACAGATAAATTAGTAGTATCCACTTGTAAAATATTTTTGAATATGATATTTAATCAGTAAAGTTTCTTTGCCTCTTTTTGCTCACTGCAGATCTGAAAGTGAAGACGGCCAGACTTTTTATTGCATTGTATAATGTATTACAACAATTTTTTGTGTGTAGCATTTTTTTTTTCGTTTCTCTCTTTCTTTGTGTTGTTTGCGATGAGAGTTGTCGTGGGACACGACATTTTCAGGATGGCCGAATGTTACAGATGGTTACACACACTCATACTTATGTACCTAGTAGGTACTACCTACATATGTTACCTATTATTAGCTGTCTCTTACTATCACAATATTGTCGTCTCTATCGCGCTAGGGCGCCCGAGCTGTGATACTGTTTTTTTATGTAAACTGTGACCCTACGTCTGTTTTGCCGTTGCGAGGCATTCCTTACTGGAGCGCACCAAGACCACACGCCCACACATTTGTATTATTAAATTGGATTATTTTATCGAAGTATACGCTACATTAATAAGTTACCCAACATCGTTTTATTCACATCTCGTTACACGTGAGTTTTGGCTTTACAGCGCTCAAGTTTCGTAGGTTGTGTATTGTATTTGATGATAAGGTAGGTACCTATCTTCAATAGGTTTCCTATCACATCACAAAAATCTATTGACCCCTTACTTAAGAAATATTTTTACGACCCGCCAGCTTGCCAGATCGCTAGATTTCTGGTAGTAGCTGAATTGAAGATAGAACTAAAACTTGTGTAGGTACCTATTATCGGGAAATGTGTAGGAGTCAAGCAGTGGATGAGGTGATGATCCAAAACTACTCAATTTTGCAGATAACGCAGGAAGGCATTCGGGATGTGGAATAAAACACGGCGCGTAACCAGTACATCATTTTCGAGTAATGTAGGTAAATATATTGTAAACAAAACTACAGCACCAATAAATATCTCATTTTCACAAAAATATCGAAGCTTTAATTCCTACAATACTTTAACAGTTATACAATGTAAAGGCAGCATCAGATCGGAACTTGGCTCGTTGCGAATGCAACTTGCCCGCAACGAATGTATAACAGTTTTTAGTCTTATATTATTATGCGTTCTCTTACGAAACGAGAGTGAGTAACACGCGTTTGTAGTCGCCCTTCGTATCGTCCTGCAAAATATTACATTGTACTTTGTAATGGTGGTAATGTGGTTCAATTTGGAATAACATGCAAGGCTTACAAACGAAATACCATAATATATTAGAATAAACTCTAATCTTAATTATTTTGCAGGATTTAAGCACATAGTGTGACTAGCACTCTCTTGAAGTCACCGTCTAGGTCGTCCTGTAAAGAAGTACCAAAACAAAACTGCAGTTACGTTAGCGAAAACAAAACGGAAACTGGCCCATAGCTTTTTATTGGAATAAGTAAAATCACATTCACGACATGCAAAGTTAAGCCTAGCAAGAGATTTTAATGATAAAAAATATCAGTAAAGTTATAATCGAGATAAATTATTAACTAAAAATAGATTCTAAATTGTAAAGAGTAAGTAAATATTTTAAAATGCAACATCTCTAAATAATATTTCGTCACTGATGGTAATATTTTGTGACAGATTATTTTCTTCACACCACACTATTTATTTTGTAACAGTGGAATGGCTGCTGGCCGGTGTTACGAAGCCGGATTTTAATAGCACATGGCGGAGAGAAGTCGGCCGAGTGGACCTCCTATATCCTCCTGAAAAAGTTTAACGTTTATTGAGACTACTCACTTACGATTGGCTCGACGACCACCAATCATGCAACCAAACAAGCTGTTAAAATAAATAGTGAGTGCAAAGTAATAAATGTTACGTGACGGTGAATGTTGTAAGCAAAATATACAGATCTATCTGATAGGAAACAAAATTTACACCCGTGTAAATCGATGCGATGACTTAGGAGCCTAACAATTGACATACAAATTTAAAACTTATAGTTATTGGAAAGTTGTACACTGGTAGCGGATGCCGGTGGTATCTATTCGATAAGGGTCAATAATGCCTTCTTGTAATCCCCAGAGGTGTCGCCCTGTAATCAAAATGGATCACTGCTAGACTGTTGGGTAATTTTTTTTCACACCGAAGCCGAATTACAGTCATGATTATCCACAGACACGTCACATAGTTAAAGTTCCCATTAGTAAAGAAAAATAACAAAAACGGTAAAACAAAAAAATATATACATAGTACCTATGTAAGTATTGGTTTTCCTTGTCGTAAATATTTTTTTTTAGATCTGTACACCGGAGTTTTTATTTTGATGATGGTTGAAGGTGTTTGGTGATTTTAGATTATGGAGTTTGAAACTGTGTTAGTGATTTACTAAAGTATTTATTTCATAATCTCATGCTAACTTTTGAAGCATTTTTTAAACTTACTTTGCAATAGGTAACTTAGTAGATATGGGTCAGTTTCAGTGTATTTAAAAGAAAATATTTTATATTGATTATTTCATTCCAATTCAAGACCCAGAGTCAGTCTCACACAGTTAGTTAGCTCAGTAACTTTCAAATGAGTTCATAGTTAGATTTTTGTAAGTAATGAGGATGAAGGAAATAGTAATTTAAAGACTAGGAAGAAACCACAACAATAAAAATAACCATTAGTACAAATATTTACAATAGGAAAATGTTAGGGAAGTAGATAAAATGAGTTTCGAAAATACCACTGAAGCAGAGAGATAGGTATTTTTACTACAAATTGTTAACAGGAAACATTCACAGGAAATCCTGATTCTTTATCCATTCCAAAAAAATTGTTTGAAACTAATGAAGTAATATTTGTATCGGTCATTTACCAGAAATAACAATTGGCTCTATAAATTCTTCGGTATTGCCTATCCTGGGAATGTCTCGCAACCAAAACACAAAAAAGGCTCTATAAAACAAACACGCTGTAAGCTTATGGTGAACTTGATTAAACAATTGATTCAAAACTCCTTCATAATTCAAAACGCAGTGTAGGTACCCGAGTTTCTGAGACGTTGGGTGGCGTTGCGTTCTTGGCGTAGACATTGGGTATTTGTGCCCTACGAAGTTAAAAACAGTAGGACACCTTTGTCTGGACCTAAACTGACAGCGCGTTTATCAATATAGCCCCAGTCAGAAGATATGAAAAATCGCTGCTATTTTGCACCGGACCGTGACAGTGAATGAGCTGCTGAAAAACTCGACTTGACCCTGCCCCCTATACCTAAAGAGGCAGGCGTACTTAGGTATAAAGAACACGTTTTGTGACGCTTTTGCTAGAGAACGCAAAAATCCTCTGATAGTATTATCCTTAGTGACGTTCTAAAGCTCCCAGACGTTTTCAAACGTTCTGAGGAGGAATATGGTATCCCAAAAAAGCGCTAGGTCGAAATAATAATACTATCACCAGCCAGTGTCAAACGATGCTACTCTTCCGGCGGAAATTAGCAGCGATTTTGTGCTATGCCATACTGGCAACCAAGTTCGCCGCCAGTGCCGCCGTCTATGAGCATTAGACAAGCCAGTGTGTCCGACAACATTGCATACATTTGGTCAGTGGCGGCGACATTGTTGCGCCCAGCGAGCGGAAGTTCGCTGGTTGCGCCACACATACAGCATCCCAGTGTGGCATAGATAGTAAATAAAACTCTCAGGCCCGGAATATCAATCACAGTTTAAACTCAGACCATAGATTAAACCACGCATTTTGTATGAAAATTAATCGACAGATAGATAGTTAGAGAACACTTTATTTTACACCAGAAAAAAAAATACAAGAATTTTCTAGCCTTCGAGCTATTTTCATTTTTTTTCAGATAGGGTTTAAACTAGCTTTTTTGGTTAAATCTGTGATTGATATTTCGGGCCTTAGGGACGCAATGCAGTCACTTACCGCGATCCACTCCTCCAGGGGTTTCTCGAACTTCTCCAAGAAGGACTGCTTGATGTCCCCAAGGTCGATTTCGGAGCGGCTCACCACGATACGGATGAGGGTCTTGTCGTTGGTTCCCATGCCCTTCATGGAGTAGTAGAGGCGCTCGGCAAAGAAGCCCACTTTGCTCTTCACGCATTTCACTGGAATGGGAGAGTTGGGTGCTGTTGTAGTAGGTATACCTACTTATGTGCTTTAGATTTAGAGGCTATGAAAAACTTGCGTCAGCGATGAAGATAACTAGTGGTTCGCCCCGAACTGTGAACTCGCGACCCCATATAAACTTAACAACCCCATATCTCGGCAACCCCTCGACCGATTTGGCTCATGTTCGAACTTAAAAATTCTCTTTACCTCCTTTACCCGCCTACCAAATTTCATGGAGATCCGACTAAATTTACTCAAGTTATCGTCGAACGAACATTCATACATACATACATACATATATACATACATACAAACGCCGGATTGTTCCAGTAGACTCGGAGAACTCGCTCGCTTCGCTCGCTCGTTCAATACTAGTGGTTCGCCCCGAACTGTGAACTCGCGACCCCATATAAACTTGACAACCCCATATCTCGGCAACCCCTCGACCGATTTGGCTCATGTTCGAACTTAAAAATTCTTTTAATTTCATTTACCCGCCTACCAAATTTCATAACGATCCGACCAAATTTACTCAAGTTATCGTCGAACGAACATTCATACATACATACATACATACATACATACATACATACATACATACATACATACATACATACATACATACATACATACATACATACATACATACATACATACATACATACATACATACAAACGCCGGATTGTTCCAGTAGACTCGGAGAACTTCGCTCGCTTCGCTCGCTCGTTCAAATATCCCGCCCCTCTACCCTTGACGCATTTTTTTCCATATGGCGGAATTTACAAAATTAAATATTTTTCGAATTAAGACACATTTTATATTGGTATTGTACAAAATAGTATTTATTACCTTTGAATAAACATTACGAAGTATACAGGGTGTTAAAAGACCGCCAACAAAGCGGGAAACCACGTATTCTCCTCATCATAAGGAACATTTTTGCCCAAGGAACTATGCCTGGGAAATCAACGGTTTCCGAGATAATGAGGTTCAAAGTCGGACTTTTCAAAACTTTTTTTTTGCAGAAATGTATTTAATATCTAGTTCTTAACATCTCTTCTCAAGAAGCCATATTAAAATTATGAATATTTCTTACAAAAAACGACGCTAAAATTGCAACCCGCAATGTATTCTAAACATCGACACTTTAAGCTTAAGTAACATAAATTTATACCTACGCTTGCGCAATATGACTTCTGTGCGTTACACGTCCATTGCGTGATAAAATATTTTTCAAAATTATAACCTAAAAAACCAAAATCATTTCCCAGCAGTTATTTATCGAAAAAGTACTTTGTTTTGGTGTCCAGTATGCGTACCTTTCGGGTCTGTCGGCGGTCTTTTAACACCCTGTATAATACAATCAAAGGATGACTATGCGATGTAAAACACAAAGAATTTTTCAAACTTTGTAATTATGAACGCAATGGCGTCAAGGGTTTTTCAGCCCTAACTTTTTTTGAGATGTAGAGAAGCTGTTAGGAAGCTGATAGGTATTTAATATTTTCTTCTTGAAAAATATTGCCTCCTTGAAAACGATTGAGGCACCCACTCGCTAAGTGCAAGTCTGAGGTCGTATTTAATAACCGATATTAACCTTGACTGCTGAACCTTGACCGATTGCAATCTCATTCCATTTTACGGTCGCCCACACTGGATTATTTCGATGGTTCACACATAACTCTTATTGTCCTCGATATAAATGCGTGAATCAAACATACCGATAGCAAGCATTCCCTTCTCGATGCTGCCAGAGAATTCCTTCTTGATAGTCTCTTCGATGTCCTTCTGGGTGATCGCCTCATACTCAGCGAAGATCTGCAAAAAATATATTGAATATTTAAAATTGTATAATATTTAAAATTAATTAACGCAATGACTGTTTTCAATAGGCACCTAGATATGTAGCTACCACAGAACGAACTACATTGTATTTAAGGGTAGACGATAGCAACGTGGCGGGAAATTCAAAATTTTTACAGTTTTTTACATTTTTGTAGCTAAACTGAGCTATTTTTGCTCAGCGATTTTTCGTTCGCGGCAATAACATAGTATTATTTTCATTATTGTAAACAAAAGAACAACAATAATTCAGCCGATTATGTGTTCTGGTCTACGACAAGTTTTTTGGGCAGTGCCACTGCTTCGTAGACCAGAACACATAATCGGCTGAATCATTGTTGTTCTTTTGTTTACAATAATGAAAAGAATACTAATATTATTGCCGCGAACGAAAAATCGCTGAACAAAAATAGCTCAGTTTAACTACAAAATGTAAAAAACAGTGAAAATTTTGAATTTCCCGCTACGTCGCTATCTTCAGGCAATTATCATAACACTGCTGTTTTCCTCCCCTTATGAAGACTTGTTGTTATTATTAAATGTAGGTACTTAGCGTACCTAGATAAGCCTAGATACATCATAGCCTCCTATAAGAAAGACTTATAAGAAATCTTACCTATAAGAAAGAGAAATGAAACATCTTGCTATGAATACGTAATGTATGCCCCATAGTGTAGGTACCTACACTGCACTGCACAGCACAAGCATGAGTAATTAGCTATACTTACCATTGAGTATAATGACTGAGTCAGTACAAACTGCTGTCGATATTATTGGAATATAAAACGATCAGAATTGCTGATGACTGAAACATACAGCAAACATCAAAGGCAATGTCAGTCGATGATCGTTTTTATTGGCAGTAATACGGCAAACCGTCCTGGCAGGCCACTTAATAATATTGCACCGAATATTGTGATGACGTCAATTTATTTTCGTTTTAAATATAGGTACTATTAAGTACATAATAAGCACCAAACCATTAATAAACCATTTTGGAAACAATTTTTGCTTGCAAGTACCTAATTGACATCTCAAAGTTACATCTAACTAAATAGTGTATTCATTCTAGATTTCAATGTATGGGCAAAACGGCAAAATTTATAATTTAAATTTATTGCTGCTAAGCGCACATTTTTGTAATCTTTGATGCACCATAGCTTGGAAACTATAAATCGTATCAAAATTAATGTTAGTACTTATTTGTTGGTAATTTATTGACAAATAATTCAGTCTTTGACCATTTTCTCCTAGCTTGTGTAGTTTTCCTGAAAATAGAGAAAATCTGTAAAACGGGACACTTTTCAAGGGGGGGAGGGGTTGAGCGGCTTGCGGAGGGGGTGGGAGAGTTGTGTATTTTAATGTACTCGTATATAGGTATAACATAGCAGCAATAAATTTTAATTATAAATTTTGCCGCTAAAAAATCTAGAATGAATATACTAAAACCTATCTTCACCCTGTATGAAATGTGATACCATCACAGTAATATGCCTAGCGTGACCACCACATTGAGCTCGAAAAAAGCTCTCTCTCACACTTTGTATTCAAATAGAGCAGTCTGGATATGCTAGCTATGCGCCCAAAACCTTTCAAAGCTTTCAAAGTTAAACTAGGCCCGTTATTCACCAAAACGGAGTCGGAGATAGGCGGACAGGAGTGTCTTCCGGTTCAGACCCATAGTTACAAGTTTACAACTGCTTTATCATACTACTAGTGTAACTACTGTCTTCATACATTTGAAACCCCGCTTGGACTCCTATTAATCGTGTCACCGTGTCTCTGCTTTGGTAGAATCCGGTCCCTGTACTTATTCGGTATAGTAATCCACCCATAATCAAAGGTACTAAAAAGATAGTTTCTCTAAATAAAAACTGTTTTCCAGCAAAATCCCGTTATTGACGGTGACGGCGGCGTGAGTGGATTTGACTGAGTTAGAGAATAGACGCTCTGGAAAGCCAAAACTCCTCACCTGTCTCAGCTGCTGGTAAGACCTGGTGATCAGGATGGAGTTGAAGACCGACTCGTCGGTTCCCCACTGGCCCTCGCCGGCCGCGGCCAGGGCTTCGGCGTCGGCCTTGGCGCTGCCCTCATCCACTCCTTGGTTCTCATCGCGGTTGGCCATGCACAGCGACACGCAGAGGCGCTTGAAGTGACCCGAGGTGTCGCCCTTGAGGTCTGACTCCAGGCTCTTGCCGTATACTGTGGTGTTAAGGGTCGGTTTAGAATGCTTGGTGCTGTAATTTTGGACCAGTGTCTGCTGGAGGGATGATGGGGTATTTTCTGTGGGAGATTCCAATTGGTTCGCTGACAGATTGGAGAGGAAACTCGGGCTGACGGATTTTGTTTTGATGTTCATTTTCAATGGTGAAGTAGAGTTTTGGTTGTTTTTCATATTTCCTTCTCAAAAAATATTTGTAGGCCTGGCCTAATACGAAATGGTCCATTGTATGATGATTGAAGCGTAGATTCAATCAGCCAATTTTCCAATTCATAGACCTGTCGCTTCCAACGGTGGATAGAGTCAGATCGCAATAAGTAGGTACCTACATACCTACCTACTTACAGCGTTACAACTACACGAGGATGGGTGGATGTGTGTTCGATTGATAAAACTCGATCCAGTAACTAGGTTGTATCTGTTTTGTTTTGTAAAAAAAGAACAGTTCTGTTGCCAGATTTTGGGGAGCATTTTGCGAATTGGGCATTTCCTGACTCTTGTTTTGCGAATTAGGCATATTATTATGTAGATTAAATGGACTGATACAACAAACATGAGTAGCGTCTTTCGGATTATAAACTGTCCAAAGTCGATCAGGATTTTGTCACCATTGCGTTACAGGCCCCAGGGACGCAGAGTGTGCAGCTACTCACATTGTTCATAGAACGCGGCGATGGTGCGGATGCCGCAGTTGGAGAATCTCGATGATGGCCTCCTCTGACTCTATCCACCGTTAGAGGTCGATCAGAGTCGCAGAGTGTGCAGCTACTCACATTGTTCATAGAACGCGGCGATAGTGCGGATGCCGCAGTTGGAGAATCTCGATGATGGCCTCCTCTGACTCTATCCATCGTTAGAGGTCGATCAGGGTCGCAGAGTGTGCAGCTACTCACATTGTTCATAGAATGCGGCGATAGTGCGGATGCCGCAGTTGGAGAATCTCGATGATGGCCTCCTCTGACTCTATCCACCGTTAGAGGTTGATCAGGGTCGCAGAGTGTGCAGCTACTCACATTGTTCATAGAACGCGGCGATGGTGCGGATGCCGCAGTTGGAGAATCTCGATGATGGCCTCCTCTGACTCTATCCACCGTTAGAGGTCGATCAGGGTCGCAGTGTGCAGCTACTCACATTGTTCATAGAACGCGGCGATAGTCCGGATGCCGTAGTTGGAGAGTGTGCAGAGGATCTCGATGATGGCCTCCTCGTCGGTGCCGATCCCGGCCACGGCGTCGTGCAGCTCCTTGGCGTAGAAGTGCGGCAGCGGCGTCATCAGTGCCAGGATCACGTTCTCCAGGTTGCCGCTGAGCTCGCTCTTCAGCTCGCTGATCAGGTCCTGGGGACGAATAGAATAGAATAGAAAACTCTTTATTGTGCACGAAAAAAATTACAAACGATAGCAACGTGGCGGGAAATTCAATATTTTCACAGTTTTTTACATTTTGTAGCTAAACTGAGCTATTTTTGTTCAGCGATTTTTCGTTCGCGGCAATAAAACAGTATTCTTTTCATTAATGTAAACAACAGAATAACAATAATTCAGCCGATTATGTGTTCTAGTCATCGGTTCTGGTCTACGAAGCAGTGGCACTGCCCAAAAAACTTGTCGTAGACCAGAACACATACTTGATCGGCTGAATTATTGTTGTTCTGTTGTTTAAAATAATGAAAAGAATTACTATGTTATTGCCGCGAACGAAAAATCGCTGAACAAAAATAGCTCAGTTTAGCTACAAAATGTAAAAAACTGTGAAAATTTTGAATTTCCCGCCACGCTGTTGGCGGCCTTATCGCTAAAAGCGATCTCTAAGGGAAGGACAGAAAACGATAAGACATATTTTTTTATTGAGCTCAGTCGGCCACACGCTAGGAGACCCCTTTTTGTTCAATTGGCGCCCTTATGCCGCGCGCGGTAAGAGTGCCATGGGGTATCTGTGACTGTGGCCGACCGTACAGGCGCCAGATAATGCACAGAGGGAGATTGTGTGGAGTTTTCATTAGTAAGATTTTCGTATGAATTCGTGACTGTGAAAGGTTTCTGCAATGCGAATGCAGGTGTTAAGCGTATTTTTCGTGAAAGCTTATAATAAGTAAGAGATAATTAATTATGAAATCCCCTATTGTGGGACCGAATTTAGTTAAATTTTAGAACTTTAGTAGCAACAGGTACTTGAGAACCAAGAGAACCATTATGGGCTACTTTACACCTACATTTTGTTTAGCTCTAAAACTTTTTGCTATTAACGCGCCCACGCTTTAGTTCGCTGATTCGTTCAAAGATTATGGAAATGTTACAGAGAGGTCAAGATATTTTGGTCTGTAAACTGTTGCCTATGCCTGTCTTGATTACTTTGGACAGTCAGTCTTCAAGTGGATTAGCAACGCATATTGAAGACTAAGCAACGTAGAATGTGAAAGGCGCTATTCAGAAGGTTACCAAGCCGTTAAAAACGTTCGAATGAACGCGAAATCGATGCTGTTTATAGAATACCTACATGATTGTAGGCAAACTCCCTTCATGTTTATACGTAGGTAGGCGTTCTATAAAAACGGATCGATAAACATTTCAATGTGTTGTTGTTATTGCTAGTTCGGTGAGGTTAATTACAAGGCTAGTTTTGGCGTTGAAAAGTAAACTACCTCGGTTTGTTTTGCTCAGTTATTATAATATGAAATTATCCATCTCGCAGTTAGGAATCGCCACATAATTATTTTAACTTCTACGACCCTGGCTCTAATATACCTACAACTGTCAGTTTTAACAACGTTTTATCAGTAGAGATCTCTGCATGTTGTAGAGATAGTGAACATGCGACAGTGTAATGTAAATGTTTGCTAACCGTAGAGAAAGGCGGGTCACTTTCAAGACTAGCAAACTACATAATTTGCAATCAGGTAGATACTTTATGGTGCTATAATCTTCGTACAAGAGTTACCAGCACTTTAACTATTTTAAACATGTATGTATGTATGTTTTGTGGTGAATGGTGATGGTTTATACGAGTATGTTGAACTTTTGGAAAATTTGATATTTTTGACGTAAAGATGGCAAAGGTATGAAATAGATGCTGTTGTTACCTACAGTTATTCGCAAAACAAAGTTCTGACCATGGCGTGCGAATTGTAGTTTTTATGGGATCAGTCAATGAGCCGCCGCCGCTGCGCTGCACTGCACGCATCTATCATATATCATCGTGACCTACTTGTAAGCCAGTCCCCTGCTGACCCCTTGGATTCGACAACCATAGTTACCTATGTTGTTGCGATTTATTCGCGGGAAATAGGCGCGGCACTACGAGGAAATGCAATTATGTAATTAAAATGAAAAAATGCTTACTTAATGGGTGTGTTTTGGGCAGTCATAAATTAAGTAGGTAGCTACCTAACTATTTAGATATTTGACAGTATTTTATTTTGTAATGTTTCATCAGCGAAATATAAGTAAGAATTCCTATAAACATTGAAAAACATCGTTTCAACTCATTACTCGCGTAGTCGCGTCTATCTATTTCATTTATGTGATTCAGACATCAATCGCCACAAGAGGAAAACTAGACTCGTTAGCGTTGGTTTCCTACTAAAGAACTCTGTAACTTACTGCCAACTTCCTTTAAAAATAGGCTTTTGATTCATTGTGGCGCTTATGCCAAGGGTAATAAGGTCCGCTAACGTTACCTACCTTAAGTTGTGCAAAATTGATACAGCTCTCATCATGACTAAGGCAAGGCCGCTGCATTGGCGAGGTCGGTTTTCGCTGATTGATGGTATCAAGCTGGGAACTACAGGTGTATTACGAAGCATATTACGTCATGGCCAAAAAATCTTACAACCGGCTACGGGAAATCATTATTATTGCTTAGTTCCTAGTGACTAAACTAGGTACAGTGCGATTTACATTAAAAATAAGAGTAAGATATCGTTCCGGTTTGTGAGTAATATAGTTATTTTTATTGTTAACGTCACGCACTCGTGTTCATTCACCGAGCTTTAACCACAAACAAATGATAAACACGTTTTTTTTATCAAAACTTAAAAAATTACATTATTTTGTGAAGCTAAATATGGTTCGTTCTGTGTATTAAGCTAGGTATTACACGGCTAGGTGAGTAGGTACCTGCTTTAGAAACCTCTCTTGGTTCTAAGTAAAGGTCTTGGAAGCGATGAGTAAGTAAAGAGGTGATTCAACTTCAATCAAGTGTTTAATTGTTTACTTACTTAGACCGTTCATAGTCGATCCATTAGTGCATTACTTAGCATTCGCGTCACAGTTGTATCTAAGGCTAGGCATGCAAATTACTAATGTAGGCAGAGAGCTATGGAACCAATGACTAACGGATGGAATGCCAATAGCTTTGTTTGATGAACAAGAACAACTCTATCGTAATTTGCCGATATTTCAAAGGACGTATTGTGATTTAAATGCTGTTGTTGTATGACGTTTTACACCTATAAGTATCAATAAGTCTCAGAATAGGTCATTCGAGCCGGAGAAGTTTTGATAAGCTGTAGGTAAACTCGATGTAAGTTAAACAACTATTTCCTCAATAAATTTCCAGTTTCGCTTAGAAGCTCTTCCGAGACATAAAGAATTGGCGGACATGGTGAAACCCATATTGAACTTTAACAAACGCTTACCTTGCCATAGCTAGTCTTGAAGGTCTCGGCGATCTCCAACCGCTGGACGATGCCGCGGCGGCAGAGGACGTCGATGATGGCCTTCTCGTCGGTCCCAAAGCCCTTCATGGCCTTGCGGAGGGTTTCCGCGTCCGCCGCTGGTTCAAAGGGCTCCGCGGGGTACACCGTGGGCGTGCACTGCAAGGGACGGGGGTGGTTAGATGGTTATTTAGAGGCCCACCATACATTCAGAGCTATGCCACCCTGGGACGCAGCGTGTGGAGCAATCAAGTCACCAAAACCGACCAAATGCAAAGTTGCCGGACATACGGGCGTCTTGGTGTGGTGGTTGCTCTGCACCAGATGGTGTCCCAGTATGGCATAGCATTTACGGAGATGCAGGACTATGCTAAAATGCTAGTTCGAAATAAAAACGATATTTACTTTTCAAATGACTCCTGTACCGCATGCTTGACAAATGGATTATAATAAAACATTGCCATGCTGTTCCTAAGACGAGACTAAAGAAATTATGATTTAGATACTAGGTATCTAGGACTCTAAAAAAGCCTTTTTTTAAGTAGGTACCTAAGTAGTGTCATTATTTTTGTGTGTCAGATACCAGTAAGTAGTAGTAGCCCAGATGTCGTTAATTCTACCTTCGTAGAGTATAGGATACCTACTTTATCACCTCACCATGGCTTCATAGAAAGCAATATACTTATAATTTAGTAGGTACCTACCTACTTAGGTTATTTTACCTACTAAATAACCCTGGAACTCTGTTGAGACTTGAGACAGATTGTAAAAATATTCCAGAGATAAGAGGTAAAAAATATGAGGTGTTGTTTGTCTGACTCATTCTCTGTCTAGATTGAATACAGTGAATAGTCAGTAGGTAGAATGGAGGTAATCCGCCCACTAAGTAATTATAAATGTTAATCTTTAAATGGCTGAAATGATCGTAGATGGGTGCCTAGATGGGTTAAGTCATCTAAGGAATACGGGATCCAAAACGTACCCATCTATTACATCCAGTTAGCTAAATTGAATAGGGGCAATTCATTAGCATAAGGAAATCGTTAAAGGGCTGTAGTAAAGTATCTAATGGGTTCTACTTAATATGAATGGATCGTTAGTCTTAACTACCTATGAAAATGTCTTATAGGAGTCTTGTAAGACATAGCAACCCCTACAATACAACATAAATCCTGTTTGCATCGTCCTACAAGACGGTCTTTGTTAATTTAGAAGTTAACCTTGCCCCGAAAAGATGACATCACCCCGTGAGAAACTATAACTATAGCTATAGGTACGGTACGTCAATAAAGTAGGTGGAAAATTAACAACTCACCTTGTACGGGTAGTATTGCTGTCCGCTCATCTTGATGCTTTCTAGAACCGACAAAAACACAAATTGATACAACTAGAGGAAAAAACTTGCCGCAGGTAAATGAATAAACATCGAGAATGTCTAAAAATACCAATGCAATAAACCGGCAAACAATACCGGCGAAATGTTTGCACGCCGCCGGTCACTTTATCAAATGTCTAGAGCTATACTTTCTAACGCTACGTTACTATTAGTTTACTAATAGCACAAGAGCGTAGTAATAGTCTAATTCAAAGCCAAAATGTATGGAAAAAATACCTACTTTGTGTATTTCACTAGCGACACACCCAAACCACTCAACTGCGGATTCCGAAATAAACACGCTCTCGGGTCGAAACTAAACTGCGATGCGAGCCCGAGTTCGAGTCGACTCGATGACGCGGGCTTGGTTCCGTCTCGCTCTCCGCGGTCGCCAACCTTTTCAGCGGCGGCGGTATTGAATTTTCCTCCCCCTTTTCGTGGAAAACTCAACAGCTAGGTACGTACCTAGGTTTACTTACACTAGGCGTTCGTTACTAATAAATAAGACTACTGTAATTCAATGCTAAGTGGGTAAAGTGGGTGTGTGGGTTTCAATATAAGTTACCTAGGTTACATAATACGTTATGTACGTGGGTACCTACCGGCTTAGTACTTATCCGTTCGTCGAAATTCAATTTTTGAGTCACGATCGCCATTAGAGTAGGTAATTTCTGGAGTACCTACTACGATAAAGTATAAAATGTACCTTTGCCGCCTGTCCCTTCGAATGTTATCAGGTGCACTTTAAATGTTGCCGACCCCTGCGCGGCCGCCACGTAATCTCGCCTCGCTCGCTTCAGATGATGTCATCGAGCGACGCACAGTGGTCGATTTGTACGATTTAGGCGGCCAAAACTATTTTATGCTTTATTTCAGTAATAAATACGACAACAAATGCTAATCTGGTATTTTAGAGTGAATATATATGTTTATCCCTATTTGTTTCATTGAAAGCGTATTTTTCTATACAAAAAAAAATTTCTGTGAAAATATTTTTGTAAATAGCGCCAATGTTTTTAAATTTTCTTTAAATCTCCCTTTGGTGTAAAATATATATTTTGAGTTCATTTGAATTATCGAAGTCGGCTTAGTAGTTTTTGATATTTGGGTTAAGAATTATCACAATTTGTTAAGTAAAAGACGGCCGTACATAAAAAAAAATGTTTATTCTCTACAGTCTGCATGCCTATTTAAATTGAAAATAAAATATGGATGACAAAAAAATACAGTATACACTAAAATTAAATGGTCAACAGTTATTACCACATTATTATACTAAATGTTACTTACAATGTTAGGTACCGAATCATAAACAATAAGACAATATTTTATGAAAGTTTAACATATAAATTGTTATCTTCCTCACCGTCACTTTCCATGCATTTATCACAAGTGCCTTTTGTATTTGGCTCTGCAGGAAGCAAAAGCTCCAAAGTTTCCTGCAAAAATGGTTTTGATCGGATCTTCTTTTTTTTTCTCATTGAACTGATGAGCGGATCTGATGTCAAGAGTAACCTGTGATAAATATCAAGGTTACAGTCTTCGCGTGAAAACTTTCGAGCAAAGTTTAGACGGTATGAGCGAAAGTGCTTATTACGAGCTTCTGCAGCTTCCTCCGAAAGTTGACCAATAGGCACTAGAGAATTTTCTATAACTTTTCCACCATGTACCAAAATTTTATGCATGGTAGGAGTCATAGAATGCCAACCATATAACTCTACATACAGTTTTGCTGTCTCCATGGCGTATTCATCAAATTTCGGGACATCTATTTTGTGACCGCTTGATATGGCTTCCAAAATAACTTTAATTCTATAAATAAAATTAATGTCTATTCCCGTTATTTCAGCAGCCAGATGTGGGTTTTCAAAAAATCTTCTACTAGTATTGCCGTCATTTGTGTTACCAAAATTACATTTTGGCATATCTACCAAGATACCTACTTCTTCTCTGAATCTTTGCTGAATCTCTTTTTTTTTTTGTTGTTCTAGCATCTTTTCTGCTTTGGTTCTTTTTTCACGGTATTTCCCAACGGGCAATTTATAAGCTAAATGTAAAATACTCTCGAATAATCGAATTCTGGCATGTAAAGTTGATAGGCCAAATTCAAGCGATTCTGGGTGAATTTCGTTTTTTTTACTTAAGTCATTAAAGTTTTTTGAAGTGGCTCCGCATATGTAGCATCTACTCGTTGATTTGGTGTCAGTCGCCGCATTGCAAACTTTGCCGTCCACCATGGTCATTTTAAGACTGTGGCTAACCGAGAATTTTTGCCCATTCAGTTCCAATTCCGTGGCTTTAAGGGACTTCACACTGTCCCGAACGTAATTTATTTCATCTTTTGTAATGTCTGTAGACTCTTTTATAAATCTGAATCGTATCGGGCGGCAATATCGTGGTGAAGAAGGAGTCGGGTTTTGCCAAACCATTTTTGTTTTGTCTTCGCCGCAAACAATTTGTAGAGGCACGAATGAGCTCAAAAATATATTTGCATCCGAGTCGGCGTCATTCATTAACTTTTGTTTGTATTGAGCTTGTTGTGAACCATCACAACCCCATTTGCAGATAATCTGCAAGGAATTTCTCTCAGTTTCTGTAAGAGTCATTAGTACTTCTTCGAGGAAAATTGATAATCGCGTGACGGTGTGATCTAACAAAGATTGTAGATCACTTTCAGCACAGGAAGCGGTCACTCGTAGCGTCTCTTTGGGTGGGTAACATTCCTGTTTAGCCTTCAACACTAATTCGTAGCACGGGTAAAAGCTTCTGTTGGTTGCTCGCACAATTTCATATTGACTTCGTGTCAAATCAGCGTCCACGCACATTCGCAGTGCCTCCCGAGGCGTAAGGGGATCTTGTGCCTTTGATTTGGAATGTCTTTTTTTACATTCGTTTGCGGCTGCAGGCGAATTTGTAATATCTTTTAGGACTTGCGAGGCGTTTCTTTTTCCTTCTTTTTGTAAAATTACTTGCGCTGCGTGAACTATCACTTCTTTGCCTACAGAGGAGCGAACTTCTTCTGTTTTCCTCCTTTTAGTTCTTTCACTACATTCACTGAATGTTTTGCTAGGTCGTCCTGACTTATTATGCGTTTTTATGGGCATCTCGAACGTTCCTGCTAACCATGCATCATTGCTTATAAGAAATTTTTCTAGCGTGTTGCGTGCTTTGGACCATCTCTTTTTTATTTCTGTTTTAAAATATGAAAATTTATGATTTATATACTTTTTGTCTTCGTCGGAGTCCCCGTAAGACATTAACAAATAATTTTGTAAGTATTCCAATTTGTCGTTTATTGATGGAGAGTTTTCCTCAATCATCGTATCAAAAAGATATCTGCGAGTTACTACCTCCATGCCCGAGTAACTTGATGAACCTAGAACAACGAAAAGGAATTTTAACGCAAAAGAAACAAAAAAGGAATTTTTCTCACTTTCTGCCTAAGTTAATGAATTATTATTTTTCTCGCGAAGTGGTCAAAGGTGGTGGCTATTTTTTTTGTGGTTATCTGCTCAAAGAGCTATACTATTAGAAACCATAAGGAATTTAACTCGGACGGTCTCGGAAGTACAACATTTTTACTATTGAAAATAAAAAAATGATAATATTTTCTATGAAAAAGGGCGATCTTTGATACGTTGTAACTGCACTAAATATTGATATTCCTTATCTTAATTTAAATTATATTTGAAGGAGCTTACCTGAATTTTCGACTTCCATCACTTTCACTTGTAACTGAATAATATCCAATGAAATATTCACTTTAGAATATCGGTTGCGCTAAGAGTGTCGAGAACGAACGCGTACAGCTTGCGCGACGATCAAGTTCCGACTACCTGTGGGGGCGCGCACGCAGTTCTAGGAACTGGGGAGGGGTGGGGTTTGGGCAGTCGGGGTGTCTATTTTTCCGGGAATCAATTAGTTTTGTTATAAGTTTGAGAAGAACTTTGAGAAATGGACTTTTGGCCGCCTAAATCGTACAAATCGACCACTGTGCGACGCCCCGCTCGCGGCCGGCCGCTAGCCGGCTCTAATAATTGGAGAAACCTGCCCATCTCTCTCCAACTTGTAGGAAAATACATCCTCGGAACCGGGTGGAAGTCTGGGACGACACAGGATGCGGAAACTATGATTTGTACTTACTTAGTTATTTTTCGTGTTTCTTTACAGCCGGCTCCAAACTGTTGTAGGTAGGTAGGTACTTTACTTGGTGCACTATCCTCACTCCTCCTTTACGCTACGCGAATATCGTCAGGAAGAAGCTAAAAGCAGTTGTTTCGCGAGGGGTCCATATATTGTACGTCCCAGTTTTGCACGGCCCGATTTTGTACGGCCTGATTATACGAAGCCAGACGGCTTCGTAAAATCGGGCTGTACAAAACTGGCCGTACCAAACTGGCCTTGGATAATCAGCCCGTACCGATTATGCACGGCCTGATTTTGTACAGCCCGATTTTACGAGTCCCATGATATATTGTACGTCAGAGTTTTGCACAGCCACGTTTTGTACGGCCTGATTATACGAAGCCATGGATTCGTAAAATCGGGCCGTACAAAACGCGGCCGTGCAAAACGCTGTGTACACCAAGTGCACATGCCGATTTTGTACAGCCCGATTTTACGAGTCCCATATTGTACGCCAGAGTTTTGCACAGCAACGTTTTGTACGGCCCGATTATTTGAAGCCAATTTGGATTCGTAAAATCGGGCCGTACAAAACGTGGCTGTGCAAAACTGGCTTTGAATAATCAGCCCGTACCGATTATGTACAACCCGATTTTACGAATCCATTTTCAGAACTGTCAAAATGGAGCCTCGTTTACATTTATTTGGGTGTCAAAATTGACCACACAGATTAGGAAACGTCAGGTAGATGTCAGGCTTGCGTCACAGATTCAGTGTGACCACTTTTAGTAGATTTCTACATTTTTGGTAGATTTGATTTGATTTTGGAATTTCAGTAGAAAATCGGTATATTTGAGTAGATTCGGTAGAAAATTGGTATTTTAGAACATTCTGAAAAATGGTAATTCAAAATACAACTATCCAGGCCAAAAACAAAGACTCCTGAGATATCTATATCACTATGAAGCAGCGCTGCGTTGCCAACCATGCCATGCGATAATTATCATATTGGCAACACTGCTATGAAGTCTTACCCAGATTCAGGGGATTTCCCGTAACAAAGCATTTTGCGAAAGAAAATGCTTGGTCTTCCAGTATTGAACGCAAAATGCGAACGCATTTTTTCAGCTTTAAACAGAAACTGTTTTCACAGTCAAAGTAAATAAAACCAAATAAGCCATCCAAGAAAATAGCCGCTTCTGATTGGTCGATTCCATCCGAGCCAGAGACAAGCTCACTAAAATGGAAAAAAAACGCAACTAGGATGGAGCTCTACTCGTCAAAGTTAAAAAGATGAAAACCCAAAAACAAGATGGCATACAGACTGTCCGTTAACTCTAGAAATTAAATGGCAACAAATTTTCATAGTAAATCCGAAAAGTGGTCGGCTTTACTATGAAAAATTGTTGCCATTTAATTTCTAGAGTTAACGTACAGTCTGTAAACTGAAGAAATCCCCGAATTTCGTATGAAAGTTGAGTGAAATCGAATCATTGACGTTGGTGGAGCTTGAAGAAGCTATAGTAGGAAGGAATCATTTGGTGACGTCTTATATTGCATTTCCATGACCTATGTTTTCTTTATTTTTTCATTTTTGATTTTTATTTTGCTTAAGTTGTTTAGAAGTATTTTTTGTGGCTTTTATGTAAAACAGGTTAAAAATTTTGTTAAAAACCAAATTCATTGAAATATGTGTAAACCGCCATAAATTTTGCTTACGGATTTAGCTAACCTTGACTGCTCATTTGGTTTTAGTCAGCGAATGAAAAGAACGTCCAATGCGAACATGTGGATGCTTGGCTTTGAACTTCTGAATCTTCTGATAGGTCGTTTTCATCAAAGCACTTTAAGGTCCAATGATATCAGAGTGCCGGGAAATTCAATTGTTTCATAGTTTTTTTTATTTTTATTTCGAAACTAAACTGAGCTATTTTTGTTCAGCGGTTTTTCATTCACGGCAATAAAATAGTATTCATAATTTAGCCGATTATGCGTTCTAGTCGGAAAAGCGGTGGCACTGCCCAAAAAAGTAGTTTATGACCAAAACACATAATCGGCTGAATTATTGTTGTTTAAAATAGAAAGAATACTATTTTATTGCCGTGAGCGAAAAACCACCAAACAACAATAGCTTAGATTAGCTTCAAAATTTAAAAACCTGAAAAAAAACTTTCCCGCCACGCTGCTATCGTTGGACCTTAAAGTGGTGTGCTTTAATGTAAGCAACCTATCAGTAGATTCAGAAGTTCAAAGGCAAGCATCCACATGTTCGCATCGGACGTATCGCATCAAACGGATTAGTTTTATTTCACAATGCGATCCGACTGCGACCGCATCGTATTATGGATCAGTGGACAAACTTGTGCAACTTTCTATTAAAATAATATTACAATCTGATGCGTACGATGCGGACATGGGACTTTAGCTGCCTTTGATGATGTAGCCTTTGATGATCTTTTCTTTGTTTGATGACGCGTATGATGAAATCACGTTTTGACCGTGAAGCATTTGAAAATTTTGGAACGCTTCTATTATCTCTGTTTAGGCTATTTGTGTGTAAACTGAACGCAGCTATAGCCACAGATTATAAAAAGGTTCAGCGAGCTATACGATGTAAACGAGGCATCACTATCTTGTCTATGATGGGATTCGTAAAATCGGGCTGTACAAAATCGGCTTGTGCACTTGGTTTACACAGCGTTTTGCACGGCCGCGTTTTGTACGGCCCGATTTTACGAGTCCATGGCTTCGTATAATCAGGCCGTACAAAACGTGGCTGTGCAAAACTCGGACGTACAATATTATGGGACTCGTAAAATCGGGCTGTACATAATCAGGCTGTGCATAATCGGTACGGGCTGATTATCCAAGGCCCGTTTTGCACAGCCACGTTTTGTACGGCCTGATTTTACGAATCCAAATTGGCTTCGAATGATCGGGCTGTACAAAACACGGCTGTGCAAAACTCTGACGTGCAATATATGGGACTCGTAAAATCGGGCTGTACAAAATCGCGCTGTGCACTTGCTGTACACAGTGTTTTGCACAGCCGCGTTTTGTACGGCCCGATTTTCCGAGTCCATGGCTTCGTATTATCAGGCCGTACAAAACGGGACTCGGATGATCGGGCTGTGCAAAATCGGGACGTACAAAATCGGCCCCCTTCGCGAGTTTCTTTTCGTATTTTACGATCTGATGCTAAACGTTGCTAATTGTTTAGGCTCAGGCGCTTATAGGTAATATTGCAAGTTAGGTGTTAGTTTACATTCTCACTTCCATGTTTTTTGCTATTCAGAGTTGTTACTAGGATATCGGTATTCGTCAGTAATTCGACGTCATCTAATCATCGTCACAGATCTTATTCACGATGTGACTAATGCCGTCATTATAAAGCATCGCTACTCAGTACACGATGACCTTTGTGATGGATGATTCACCGCAACACAAGACATTCAGTTGTTGTGACTACACAGTTAACAATTTTACGAGATGATGGATCAACTTGTTGTTGTAATAGTGATGAATGAGTGCAAGGACATTTAAGTATTGGAAACAATGATGTTTATGATGCCTTTGCATTGCATTGCACCACAGATGACATTGTTATATACCAACTTTGCACTCTGTATACCTAGTTAGCTTGGTGAGTGGCAACCTACGAGGAAATATCTTGAAGTTGTAATTTTGAAGGTATTCACACCGTCAAAACGATAAACGTTGGCTGATTCATCTAACAGCGAGCATCGCGTATATTTTTTCATCAAAATACAATTTCTGAGCAAACCTATGACGGGAATAATTTTCTAAATACATGATATACATTGCAATTTGCAAGGCATGTTAGGTAGCTAGCATCTGTAGGGTTACGTGGCAAAAGAAAATAAAAATTGTGCGGTTGTATAAAACTGATTTTATTACAATAAAATACATTAACATTGAATTACACGGATGGTAGGCCATCGGCGTTGTGACCGCACACATTCATACAACCAGCTCCAATATACATAAATTAGATACAGTACGATATATCATCAGGTTCGCTAGTTTCACGTAAGCTCTAGTCCTCGAGGAAGAAGTATTGGCCGGCGCGTTTCTGTTCTATGTCCTGTAACGAAATAAAAAAATATCAGTTTAGTTAATTATTTATAAAAAAAAATAAGACGTTGCCGAAGAGCGTTCGAAATTTGAATTAGAGTGCGCGCCACCACACCACTGAAGCCCGATAGAAGCGGCGGCACTAGCGCAACGCAAAAAAATTGCCAGTGCTAGGCGTAATAGGCGTAGTACCCATTCGCAGGAGGGCTCCTTGAGTGGTGGCGCGCACTCAAGTATGGGTGTGGAGGGTTTATATGGCACCTCAAATGGAGATTTAATACAAGGGTTTCCCGCTTGGGCCTATTTATAAGCAAATCACGTCACTTGACGTCACGTTATGGAGATCATCTGGCATTATTTTATTACAGAAAGATCGCTACTCGATAGCACGATAAAAACGCGAGTGTCGTGCTGTCGAAGGCTTAGTGGATTTTTCCTGCGAATAGTTTCAACCATAACTCGGACTCATGCCAAATTCGTCCGATGAACGTGCCTGAAGGTAAGCGTACCTACCACACTTTGAGTAACCATGAATACAATAAATTCAGAATACAGACTTCACAAGATTGTTAATTAATCTTCGAAGGATCTTATCGATAGAGATGTCTCTTACGGGGGCGTAGGTGCTTATAAATTTGTTCCTTTGTATAAGAGTCAGCGGGAATTATCCACTGTGATACTTATCTATTTGAGAAGATTAATATATTTCGGGTTCTCCACAAACCTTAACTGAAGAATGTTTGTTTATCCTCGGCCTAAAGTTGTTGGGGTCTCTCCTGAACGTAATGCCCAGAAGCTCAAGGAACTTGTTCATGCCGTTCAGTAAAGACTGCGGGGCGTGGGCCGTGGCGTCCGAAGACGGGGTGCCCTCAAACACGATGACTCGGTCTGCCAGGTACGTGGCCATTATGAAATCGTGCTCTACGACAAAGCCTGTCCGCTTGGCGTGTAGGATGAATCTGAGGAAGCAAAGTTGTGGATTAGTGTTGGTCGACCTGACGCAAAATAGGCGCAAGTAGAGACGTCGAGTTTCGGAAAACAGCCCGTTTTACCATTACCATAGTGTTGGTCGTCGCTATAAAATTATGATCCTTTGCTTAACCTTACCTGAATCAGGGAAGGTATGCAAAGGATCATACTTTCCGATATTTTTTTGTTTTTTTAATGTAACATGAGAGAATGATGGACTCTAACATGACAGTGGCTGAGTTGGCTTTTGTCTACATCTAATTTCATTGAAAAAAAAAACTGTAAAGTATATCAATAACAACATTAATCAAGAAAAGTTTTTTTTATTTTATTGTGCGGGATAAAGAAAAGTTTTTTTTATTTTATTGTGCGGGATTTTAGAATAAAGAAATAATAATTAAAGAAAGACTGTTTTAGTTTGAAAAATTAAAAAAAAAAAAATTATGACACTACCAGGGCAAGTTATCATTTAGTCAAGACACCCTGTATAAGATGAAGAAGATAGGAAGGGGAAACGGTAACCTATGTAGTAGTTTCAAACGTTACGGGCGACTGTACTAAAAACAGAGTCATGTTAGTTAGCCCAGCTTGATATTAGTTTAGTTAGAAGAACACGAAAACGGGCGAACAAACCTTTTAATAACTTTAGCAGCAACGAGACGTTGCTCGGAGTCTAGGTAGGCCGACGGCTCATCGATTAGGTAGACATCGGCTGGCTTGCCGAGGCACAGCACCAGTGCGACACGTTGCAATTCACCTCCAGACAGGTTCTGCACCTCCTGGTCCATGATCTCTTCTATCTTCATGGGCTTCATCACGTCGGTGATGAACTGTGGATGGAGAACACGGTTATGTTAGTTTTCTGTGAACGTTGTTTGACAAAATAACAGTTTCACAGAATAACAGAATTTAGAACTAGGACAGCATGCAGCAAAATTTATTTAAAAGTTTTTAATAAACGAAATAATGATGGCACGCAACATCAGGGGCTTAAGTCTGTATGGCGTGTCGATGAGGTCCCAGTACAAAAGACAAAACTGGGGTTTCATCATTTTTCGCCAACAACCAGCAAACTACTCATCTAGAATTAGAATCAGAATATTGTTTGCTGTATTACAAAAACTACAAAATAATAAATCGTCACTGAAGCTGTCAACTGGGGAGCCCATTTTGGCACCATTGTGTTACAGACTCAGGCCCCTGATTCTGTTGTGGCAAATGGCAATGCATGAAAATTCCATAGCGTCACAGCACAGGAAACTATTGTGAATACGCATGTCCAACAATGTGTATTACCCACCTGCGGATGTATGTAGGCATCTCTGATCTTGTCGTGAAGCAGATTGCGTACGTGGCCCTGCGACTTGGGCGAAATCTTCTGTGGCTTATAACTAATGTGCAGCTGCGGGAGGGTACCCGCACCTGTAAGCAAAAGAAATGTCTTTTGTAGCTAAAGAGCAAAGTTTTGGTCACAATTGGGGTATTTTAATAGGTATTTGACAAGTTAGGAGGGTCGTTATCTACTGATCAAACGGTCAATTGAAGAGTTATGTTGCTAGAATAAGTTTAGACCTAGGTCACAGTAAGGAAATCAATAATTAGTACCTTCCGCCAACAACGTAGACTCTGCATGTTTTAAACACTTTTGAAACACAGGATGGAAGAACAAATCGAATAGTTCACCTCGAGCCATCGCGCGAATGCTCCCTATTCATCTAAAATAAGACTTACAAAAACAACACAATACACTTATAACCTCAATATCACATTCAGAGTCGACATGTTTACTAAACTGACCGCTACTTATTTTGCGAACTAGCAGTAAATAACATGATATTCATCTCTTCTAGATTGCAATAAATATTGATATTTTGCTTAAAAACGTTTCCGAGAAAGAAAATTGAGATCATTTGACAACTTTCACAAAAAGTGACAGTTCAGAAAAAGTGTTGCCAGTGCAATAAAATCATGAATCGATTCAGATTGTTCGAATCGTTTCCGCGTACTCGATTCGACAACTTTGATTACCTTCCTCTGGCTCCAGGTTTCCAGCCAACATCCTAATGAAAGTAGTCTTGCCGGTTCCATTTTCTCCGAGCAGAACCAAAATCTCGGAGTCTGAGAACTCGCCAGATTTTACGTGCAGGTTGAAGTCGCCCATTTTCTTCGACATCTCAGGGTAGTCGTAGTGGTTCATCCGTTTTATCTGCATCAAAATTAACAATAATAAATTGTGGTTCACTCTCCTTATGACCATGATATAGAAGCTCCTCAGGGCTTGCGTTTGATCCTAGAATATATCGTATGCAAGTTATGCAACACAGGGTGAAATTTTTTAGAATTAGATTTTGTATACAGGAAAACTGTGTGAACAACAATAATTCAGCCGATTATGTGTTCTGGTCTACGACAAGTTTTTTGGGCAGTACCACTGCTTCGTAGACCTGGGCCCTTAGCCTGTTACGCAATGGCGGGTCAATGGCGTCCCGGCAGAAGGACAAAACCGGGCTCTCCTCGTTTTTCTGCTACAACCAGAGAACTAATCCTCTAGAATTAGAATCAAAATATTCTTTGCTGTACTACAAAAACATTAAAAGGACAGACAGCGTTGGCAAATCGTAATTGAAGTCGTCACCTGACAGCCCATTTTGGCACCATTGTGTTACAGGCTAAGGGCCCAGAACACATAATCGGCTGAATTATTGTTAAGTAAGTAAGTAAGTAAGTAAATTGTTTATTTGGCACATTCTTAGGTAGGTACATACAATATGAATTAACATCTATAAATTCAGAAGGCACCAAAATGGCCTCCGCTCAGCATTATGTCGTAGTCGGTAGCAAGCTACCTACCACGACGCTGGTTTTCAGCGGATACCTTATAAAATAAAATAAACTAAAATTAAATATATGACAAAAATAACAAAGTAGGTAACAAAAACATATAGCATTTCCAAACAATTTTTTTTTTAATGAACTGCTCAAAGATAGCCAGCTACTAGGTACCACTAAAATAAAAGGGAATGCAAATGGCTAAAGTATAAAAGCCGCCCGAGGTAAGTATTTATTTTAAACTAGCTGACCCGGTGAACTTCGTATCACCTGAAATAGTTTGACTCTCCGCGTCAAAAATGGCGATTCCAATACAAAATGACCAATTTTTATTTCTTCCGTTTTTCAGCTAATCCTTTAACATTTCCCATATTTCTTTGCTTTTAAACCTACCCTGAACTATGGTGAACTAAACAAAACAGTAAATATGCAAATCGGTAAAGCCGTTTCTTAGTTTTAGCGAGACTAATGCACGGCGATTCATTTTTATATATATAGATTGTAAATAAAAAGAAGAAAAAGAAGTGTGTGAGTAGATGATGAGTTTGAGGTTGAGTGTTCGCTTGCAAGAGGTTGTGTAAGTAAGTAGGTAAGTTACATTTAGTGTTTTTTGTATTTGTTTACAATAATGATAAGAATACGGTTTTATTCTCGCGAACGAAAAATCGCTGAAAATAGTTCAGTTTAGCTACAAAATGTAAAAGTCTGTGAAAATTTTGAATTTCCCGCCACCTTGCTATCGTCTACCCTTAAAATAGACTCATAGATAATTAATCGTAGTCGGAGGCCATCGGTTTATCAAATGCGAATGTGGTGTCCTCCGACTACGATTAATTATCTATGAGCCTATTTTAAGGATAAGAAGGTCTTGTTTTAAGCCTTTTAGTAGTCGGGTTTTAGTTTTTAACTTCTATTTTTTTTTGAGCTTTTTAGTAAATCATTTTGGATGATCATCCAGAACAGAACCAAGAACTGCAAAAAAATACACGTTTTGGTATTTTTTGTTCTATTTGTTATGTTGACGGTACATGTGTTATACATTTTTGAAAAGGTCTTTTTAAAGCCCTTTCATTTGATATCCATGACGATGGTATTCGATAATTTTATAATTAGGTCCGCCACTTTAGGGCGCAGCACAGCGGCCATCTTGGTTTTTTTCAAAATTAAACTATCCTATGTTACCTGGACAATTGAGACGAATCCAACAACACCTCATTTGTTGAAATCGTCCGAGTAGCTTAGGCTCTACGAGGGAACAGATGAACACACAAACATACCCACATACACACATACATACATACGCTCCTAAAATCATAACCCTCCTTTTTGCTTCGCGTAGTCGGGTAAAAAGGGTGGGATAGTCCATGGTATCCATGCTGACATGATGTTCTTGCTAAAACGGCTGATTTCATAAATATTTTTAAACTGTATAAATTCTAGAGTGGATTATCCTGAAAACATTATCTCATATTGTCTGGTGCATGTCGAGGTAGCTAGACTTAATAATAAAGTATCTTAAAACGCACCTCCTCCTCAGTAGCAGACTCGGCCACCTTGAAGACCAGAGACTCGGTCCTGAACCTCATGTTCTCGGTGGGCACAAACCCGTCAAGGAAGATGTTGATGCCTTCCCGAACGGAGAAGGGCATGGTCA
Source organism: Zelleria hepariella (assembly GCA_949319315.1). NCBI lineage: Eukaryota > Metazoa > Arthropoda > Insecta > Lepidoptera > Yponomeutidae > Zelleria > Zelleria hepariella. The sequence continues at coordinate 33,328,760 of OX439378.1, read as the reverse complement.
CCACACCATAAGCACCGGGCACACCGTACAGGCAACATATGAAGTCAGAGAGGTAGTCCAGGACTGACAAGTCGTGCTCCACCACTATGATGAATCTGTGGACAAACAAAACAAGGTTTAGCAAGATTAGGTGGGCGAGGCTCGCCACCCGTGGCGAACACCGCAGGCGAGGTGGGCCGAAAAGAAGATGGTGAGACAATCTTGACAAATATTTTATGGAGTAATCGAACGTATCACGATGAGAGCAAAAATACTAGCTTCATAAAAGTTGTTAAGTTGTATTCTGGAATGCTAACAGTGTTTTTGACGTGTGTATCTGTGTATGTGTCGATGGCATCGTACATAACTCACAGAACTTGAGTGCATAATGAATGTACAGGCGTGTTCAAACACAGCAGCCGTTCAAACATGGATTTTCGCGGCATCTCAATCAGCTCCAGGTGTAAGTTGATGTGATGAAGAATATTATGAAGTAGTTATGAGTATTAGGTGGAGCAAACGTATCGTGCGCGCAGTCTTTTATTTGGAATTATTTGGTGGGGCATAAGTTACGACTATACATACTTTCTGGGTTATAGAAATTTTTACATATTGACATTTGTAAATATCGTCATTTCTATATATATCTCGGCATAAATAGCCTTCGACAATTTAATTTTATAAGTTTGCCATTTTATACCTTGTCGTTTTACCTGATAGACCTAAGCCGCCAAAAGGGAGGTCATACTGTGGCGTTCAATTCACCCAGCCCCCTTAGCACGCTGGCCTTTTGTCTACTCTCAACTGTCACCTTAGCCACTGTTAACTGTCACCTCAGTAGTGTTAAGTGGCTAAGGTGACAGTTGAGAGTAGGCAAAATGGTAGCGTGCTAAGGGGACTGATGGGTGTAGGTTATGGATATGAAGAAAGCTTCTCACTTATCCGGGTGTATGAGCGAGCGTATCGTGCGCGCGGCGTTGAGACGCTGCTTCACGTCCAGGTAGGAGGAGGGCTCGTCGAACATGAAGATGTCGCCGTCCTGGATGCACACCATCGCGATCGCGAACCGCTGCAGCTCCCCGCCGGAGAGCGCCGAGATCTCGCGGTTCTTGATGTGCGACAGGTCTGCGGATGAGAACATAGGTCAGTAAACCCTGGCCTCCACTAGACTGATCGGGCCGGGCCACAGCCTTCTTTATCTCTCAAGCCATGCTGTTAGGTTTGGCAACCTCGCATTTAAGGACTGCGTGAACCGGTTGTCTGTCTTGTAAGACTATCTAATAATTATTTTTCCAGCGACTTAATAAATCGTTATCCCGTGGGAAAGAAAACGTAGATAAAGGTCTTTCTTCTCTCTTTAGACTTGAGTCGTAATTCGACTTACAGCAGGGCACACAACACCGGCGAGGCATTTGAAAATAAATTCATGATTTATTGTTGTGTTACGATTGGTTCTATAAGATCAAATTGTAACTACAAATCGTAACTAAAACTATGAAAATACTCTAAAAACATACCTTAAGCTGGCAAGTCAAGTTAGGCTGTTTTAAAGCAATGAATAACTAATAAATTACTTAATTTTCACTCACAACATCAGCCACACAACAAATCAAAACAAATCCTTACGTCAAATGAAGATGACGTATTATCCAGCTAACTTAAAACTACAAGAAAAATGGTATAAAAACAAACAGCATAACTGCCATGTTATTTAGCCGGGTATGTATTATGTGACAAAAATTAATGGTTTCCAGCCAGAGTTGAAGTTAGTGAGACTCGGATTAGTTTTAATTTGGTCGTACTATCATAATGGCTTCTGACAGACAGTGCACTGCGTAAACCGGTTCACGGGCGACGTTGCCAGGACTTGCACAGCACGGCTTGAGAGATAAAGAAGGCTGTGGCCGGGCGCATCGCAACGCAAAAATCCGCCTGCCTGTATTTATATGAAACAGCGTCCACTAGCGGCAGATCGGGGCGGGGCGGGCCGCAGCGCAATAGTCCGCCGCTAGTGAACGCTGTTTCATATAAATACAGGCAGGCAGATTTTTATTTTTCGGCCCGCCCCGGCCCGACTCGACCCGATCTGCCGCTAATGGACGTCTAGCTTAATAATGCTGTGAGTTCTACTGCCATATGGATAGAGCAGCGATGCACAAACCGCGGGCCGCGGTCGCGTTCTCTGCGGCCCGCCAACGGATAAAAAAATTGTGAAAATCAAATGAATTTTATTAAAGTTTCCTCTGCCAAAAAGGATCTGAGTTGGGAACAAATGCATTGAAGTGCGCAAGCTTAATTGGATCGACGTATATTTCAGAAAAAAGATTTCTAATAATTTAATCCGATAGGATACAGGAATTAATAAAAACTGTAATATGTGAAGCTACAAAAAAAGATAAAATATCGAATTCGATAGCCCTTCGCCTAACATATCTCGGGCTTTTTGGGAGACTCTACGCATACTATACATACGCCATAACGTAAAATAACGTTTAACAATTGGATGACCACTGTATACATTGGACACCTCAACATTTTGCTAACAAATTCATAATCACCCTGTAATATACATACTTCATGTGCAATAGACCAATAGACTAGTGACACTGGGGCCTTAGCCTGTAACACAATGGCGTATCAATGGCGTCCCAGGTAGAAGGACAAAACCTGAATTTTTTCGTTTCTCTCCTACAACCAGCGAACTAATCCTTTAGAATTAGACTCATAATATTCTTTGCTGTACTACAAAAACATTAAAAGAACTGACACTGGACCGACAGCTTTAATAAATCGTATTTAAAACCGTCAACCGGGAGCCCATTTTGGCACCATTGCGTTACAGGCTAAAGGCCCTGGGCCCTTAGCCTCTAACGCAATGGCGGGTCAATGGCGTCCCGGCAGAAGGACAAAACCGGGCTCTCCTCGTTTTTCTCCTACAACCAGAGAACTAATCCTCTAGAATTACAATCAAAATATTCTTTGCTGTACTACAAAAACATTAAAAGGACAGATAGCGTTAGCAAATCGTCGAACATGAAGCAATAATATCCGAGCGCTTCCGTGCTTCGGAAGGCACGTTAAACCGTTGGTCCCGGTTGTTGTTGATTAATAACAATCGTTAAGCCATGTCAGAGACCCTTTGGGTGGCCTAAAAACTCTGACACCAGGGGTGGCCACTACCTCATATGATTACCTACGATTACCTACCTACCTACCTAGACAAGACATGCAAAATGTCTGTTATTGCTGCAGCAGAGTACTTAAAAAATATATAATTCTTAGACAATATAACTCACCCAGCATTTTACAAATGATATCCTGGTTCTTGACCTCATCTTTCTTGTCCATCAGCTGAGCGACGGTGCCCTTGATGGCCTTGGGGATCTGGTCCACGTACTGCGGCTTGATGAGAGCCTTCAGGTTATCCTCCAGGATCTTGGTGAAGTAGTTCTGCAGCTCCGAGCCGCGGAAGTGGGAGAGGATCTCCTGCCAGTCCGGGGGGTCCTGGGGGGTGGTTAGAAATAATAAGTTCTTCTTCTTGGCATGCCTCTCCGCTAATGGAGGAAGGCCATCAGATCCTCATATTCTTTTCTATTCCTTGCCAAGCGAAACAGTTGTTCAATGCTGGCTATCTCCGTGTCAATTGTTCCCGAGTACTTATGCTGACCATAAAAAGGAGGAAGATTAGCTACATAGGACATTTGCTTCGCCACGACAGGTACTGACTTCTTCAAGTAATCATGGGCAAGATAGAGGGGAAGCGACGTGCTGGTAGAAGAAGAAAGTCGTGGCTCAGAAACATCAGGGAATAATAGGTTAGATGCAACAAAAAAATGCAATTAAAATTAAATTCACGAAAAGGGGGCGTCCATAAATTACGTGAAGTGTTTTTTTAAATTCCCTCTCCATTGGTTTAATTTGAAGGAATGAAAGTTTTTCGAAGTTATTGTTTTAAAAGGTGCGATTTGTCTGATGCTGGGTGCATAAAAAGGGTCCTCACAGCAAATCGGCCCAAGTTAGGTTTCTGCTTGCCAGCAAGGATCTTGAGTGCGGTAGATTTGCCGATACCGTTCTGCCCGACCAGTCCCAACACTTCACCGGGTCGAGGTATCGGCAGACGATGCAACTTGAACGAGTTCTTGGAGTAACGATGAGTCGTGTGCTTCTCCAAGTTTGACGGGATGTTGATGATGGTGATCGCATCGAAGGGACATTTCTGGAAACATAATAAAAAAAACTTCAGTTTTCACATCCATTATCAAGAATTTATACAGCTTCCCAATATAAAAAACGTGCATGTTGTTTGAGAATAATTTGTAGTGGTTCTAAAATGGGATAAGCAAAAATGACACCACAAACTTGGTTGCTGGGGATAAGCTGGGGGATTAAAATGTGCTGCATCATGCAGTAATCAAACTAAAAACCTGCGTAAGTTAGTAAGAATATTTCAATTGGAATAATTAAAATGACTCCCGTATAAAATGTGAAAACATTATTAATTTCTTAATTTAAAACAATAAAACAGATACCGATAAGAGCGCTGCTATCTCACTCTCCGATATCAGGCACAAGATTTGGGCAGGTATTCAGATTACATGCAAATCAAGTTGGCTTCAGACAAGGCCTTCAAACAAGGGTCACAAATGCAGTTACCTTGACACATATACCGCATCCGATGCACAGCTCCTCGGAGATGGTTGCGATCTTGTCGTTAGGAGTCACTTCGATGCAGAGCTTGCCCATTCGCACCACTGGGCAGCTCTTCTTACACTCTTGCCTACATCTCTTCGGCTTGCAACGGTCCGCGTTCACAATAGCGATACGCGTAAGTTTGTCCGTCTCTTCATGAGATTTGTTTCTCGACATCACTGCTGGGGAAAATAGAACACTTTAGAGCACCTTCACAGTCAAACTTTCATCGATATGTGGCACATAACCTCACAAAGTTTGTGTGTAATACTTTTTTTCTTGAGGAAGCTTTAGGAGTGTGACTGGAACGGGGTAAGAGTTTGGGTGTTTTTGTAGAGTTTATGTGTTAGATAAAGGCAAATACCTGACAATAAATGCGAACTTTGGCTTTACTTAGCCTTCGTTCGCGTGTCCTTTTACTTCGAACTCGAACGTCAAAAGGAACAGATTTGTTCGAAAACTTCTCTGAAGTGCAACAGAAATGTCAACAGTTTTCGGCTTTGTCCCTTTCTTGGATTATGTTATGATTAAAAATTATTTTAAATAATTTGTACTATCATATAGTAATACAATAACATAGGAATGCGAATTTATTGCCAAGATAAGAACCAAAACATTTTTTTATTTGACAACGCCCGTGACCTTTGATACAGGCCATGATGGAAAACGAGATTTTCGAACGTCTTTCAGTGTTGCAAGCACTCAAATAAAGAAAAATAAATCGAATACCTCAATATCTCGATGTGAATCGAATGAATCGATGTTAATCGTACGATTATTATCAGTCTGTTTTCATGGATGGTGGTGTAGGTGGGTGGGTGAGTGTTCCTGTTTTGTCTTTACGCCAATAACCTGTTTAGTTGCACCGTGTGTAGTTCTCATTGAGTAAACCGTTTGAGTACTCGACCTTACCTACGTAACCACTAACCAGCATTAGTACACTGTAGGTACTTACCAACCGTAGCTACCAAGTCAAAGACTGATAATAACATGTCTGAGAGCAAAACAAAAGGCGGGGCGAGGAGGCTAGAAGTCTGCATCGATAGTATGGAATCGGCGTTGAACGCTATCCACGGAGGAGCCAATGAGATAGAAGTGTGCAGCTCTCTTTGTGAAGGCGGGCTTACACCAACTGCCGGACTTGTGAAACTGATTGTTCTAGCGGTGAGTACCTACTTTCCTACGTAGCTACCTACTTACTTATTATAACTCAACTGGGTGTTTTTTTTTATTTTCTTACTTCGTTATACTTCAGTAGGTATTACTTACCTTGTATATTTTATTTTCTCTAATTTCAGGTCAACAACATTCAAATCGGAAGGCCAATTTCTCAAAAATGCTCTTCAGAATGCTGCTGCCTGAAGTTACTTCAGGTAATACTTACGTGACTCATTGTTTAAATATACCTATACTGTCAGTGTCCTATACCTTATGTGACTCATACTCAAATGAGTAGGTAATTGATTCGCTCTGCTTTCAGTCATCTTAATGTTTGTTTTATTTTTGCCAACCTACAGAGACCCAAGGTCAACGTGATGCTGCGGTGTCGCACCGGATCAGACTTCTCCTATTCAGAAGAAGAAATGGAGACCATGCTGGCTGATTTAGAAGTCTTCAAACACCTTGGCGTCGATAGGTTCGTATTTGGAGCACTCACGAGGACACACGAGATAGACGTCGACAAATGTAGAAGAGTCCTAGAGAAGGCTTCGCCACTACCTGTCACCTTTCATAGAGCCTTTGATGTCTCTACAAATGCTTTGGAATCTTTAAAAACTATCATCGAAATTGGTTTTGACAGACTCTTAACGAGTGGCCAAAGATCTTCGGCTGCTGATAAAGAAGCTTTGAGTCTTTTAAAGATATTAGTCCAGAAGGCGAAAGGCAGAATTGAAATCATGCCCGGGGCTGGAGTGAACGCGGCGAACGCGAAATATTTCAGAGAAATTGAATGCGATATAGTACACAGCTCGTGTAAAGCAGCGAGGGCGCTTCCCAAAGTTGGAGTGGCCATGGGAACCAGCGAGAGTGAATTCCTTTATGTGACTGATGAAGAATCCGTAAGGATACTCAAAAAGGCTTTCTAAATTTATGTTTCATGGGGATGTAGAGATTTTGACGGCACGAAGGTCCATCTATTTGAATCTGTCTTGGGCAGAATCTTTGTGAAAATTAGGGTTACCTACTCTACTTGCTCTTTACCTAGCAATTACACGTACGTAAGTATTAAGTACATAATTACTTAAAAAATAAAGCTTAGTACTCTAGATTGCAAAATGATTGATCTTTTTTTATTTCCCAAACGTACTGATACTCGTACCTAACATGGTTTTCCTTTGAAAAATAGAGCCTTCTAACATAACATCAGTGCCTAATGTGTTTCGTAGATATCGCATCGCAGTTTATTTACAACGGTCGGGAGCCATATTCCGGTGGAAAATGGCGGTTGGTCCCAGTAATGACGCTGTTAGAGCGCTGGAAAAATAATACCGGGAACGGTTTGCAATTATTGGCAATTTTTCGAGCCGGGCGGTCGAAATTTTCTACAGAGATATTGAATTTCGCCTCATTTTTACCTATTTATTATACAGCCTCTGATGGTATATGATTCAATCGGAAACAGAAAATTGTGACCACTTTATTCCCTAGAGTAGGTAGGTACAGTCGACGACACGCTAGCTAGGATAACCCATGGTAGCTCTTACTTGCGCGGCATAAAGGCGTCAATCGAACAAAAAGGGGTATCAATACTATCTGACTAAAGGCGCGATTACATTACGAAACTACTTTTATGCATTTTCGACTACATTGACCGCCTTGTTCAATCGGCAATGTCGGACCGTCTTGTTCAATCGGCAATGTATTCGAAAATGCTTGAAAGTAGTTTCATAATGTAATCGCCTCTTTACTACAGACAGGTCTTGAAACTTGAATTAGGGGATCATATACCACATGCCGGGTAAAACCTAAACGAATCTTTCGTTTTGTAAGCATAGTATATTTTTTGATTTATTTGTCCCCATTAAATTCCATACCGTTCCAAAGGCCGCAACCTCGTAACTAAATCTGTTGATACTGTTGTTGACCCGCCATCAATCATGGGAGGCATTTATCGTATTGTAGCCAAATGTTAGGCGAAATCGTGCTAAGTAAAGTAATCCTCCGTAAGAAAATAAGGAATTTAATGTAGAGTCGCAGTAGGTGGCTACTGCAACGGTGTTCTAGGTACAGTAATTACCCGGTTTGTTATGTGGGTGGGCTCCATCTTAGGCGGACTTACGTCAGTCAGGGTTAGCCAATTAACTCTGAGTTAACTTGACATTTCCATACAATTATTGACTTTAACTCTGAGTTAACTGGCTAAGGCCCGGTTTCTGAATTGAGAAATTCGCTAAGCAAATGGGTAAGTATCGTCCTGTCTCTGCAGATTTCTCACAAAAGAGCGTGACAGAACGATAGATAAGTATTTGCTTAGCAAAATTCTCAATTCAGAAACCGGGCCTTACTCTTGTTGTCGCAAGTGGACCCTAGTGAACTACCTAGGATCTGTACTATTGAACTGCAGACACAAGTAGTTATTGCATAGCCTCTCACCATGTTTTTTAGTGCCTGTTACGAGTACCTTGGTAAGTAGACTCCGTGCAATTTTAGTGGTTTTATAGCCGAAGGTATTTTGTTGCACTGGTGATTCTGAGCCAAATTACAAAATTTCATTCCAAAACGCGCGAAAAAAAAAATCACTTCTCCATACAAATGGTGTCGATTGGCGATAGCCGTTTGTATTGGGAAGTGTTTTTTTTTAGCTCGTTTTGAAGTAAAATTTTGGAATTTGGCTCAGAATCACGAGTGCAACTAAATACCTTCGGCTTTAAAACCACTAAAATTCCACGGTGTATAAGTTATGTAGTAGGTCTACAACATATTTATAAGATTATGTTCATAGTAAGTATTAGGTCACCTCTATCTCACAATAGGTCTTATCGTGTTTAGCATAAGTACGAGTATAGAGCACAAAGTGAAATTTCTGTATCGATGATTGTAGCTCTCAACCACGAATAAAGGCTCGTTGTTTTGTTTCTGTTGGAAACGATTTCGGGAAACTAAGACGATAAAGTGAGGGAAGCGAAAGTTTGTTACTGTTGTGGGGGAAATCCATTTATTTCTCGTTAATAAAATAACGCACCGAATCCTAGTACCTACACACGACAGCACGTCAGAATGTACAGTTTTGTTGTAAAGTCGCCCGTAACGTAACGGAGTAGAGTGATAGCTCGTAAGGGTCGACATGCCGACGTGTGTACATTCGACAGCACGTAGAACTTTAGACGTCGAACTTTATTCTATTCGGTTATCTTACGGGCGTATTGACAACAAAAAAAAAATTCCTGACGTACTGTCGACTGTACCTACCTACTTACCTTGCTGGCATAATGCTTGTTGAGGAATATCCAAGCTTTATGGGTAGACCATAGCAACGTGGCGGGAAATTCAAAATTTTCACAGTTTTTTACATTTTGTAGCTAAACTGAGCTATTTTTGTTCAGCGATTTTTCGTTCGCGGAAACAATAAAGTTTGCTTTTCATTATTGTAAACAACAGAACAACAATAATTCAGCCGATTATGTGTTCTGGTCTACGAAGCAGTGGCACTGCCCAAAAAACTTGTCGTAGACCAGAACACATAATCGGCTGAATTATTGTTGTTCTGTTGTTTACAATAATAAAAAGCAAACTTTGTTGTTTCCGCGAACGAAAAATCGCTGAACAAAAATAGCCCAGTTTAGCTACAAAATGTAAAAAACTGTGAAAATTTTGAATTTTCCGCCACGTTGCTATCATCCCACCTTAAGATCACAGTTAGAGCTAGTTTTTATCCACACGACGGACAAATTTAAGGACATAGACTGGATGCTTTCCCTGCAAAAATCGTCTCTACAATACTTCTAGTTACCTATTGATTGTTAGCTTATCAATAATCTTCACTGTTCTTTCTGGTGCAATGATGAGTTATGTACCTAAGTATGTTGAAGTAGTAAGTAATCGAAGTGAGTAGGTACCTATTGTTAATCGAAGTATGAAGGTAGTAGAGCTAATTAAAAAACCTGAAATTTTTTAAATAAATTTTATTTTATCGACTTATAACTTGTAAGTAAGTAATCGAGTGAACTGATTATCCTAAGTTGAATCCGATAACTCAACCAGTGGTAGTTATCGCGAATTGAGTGCGATCCTGTAGGTAGGTACCTACCTACCTATAGCTTTATGGAGAGTTAAGGATTTTCGCATTTCAAAGTTGTTAGGTATTAAAAGTAGATGAATGACGGTTCAAAAAGCTTTTTTGAGTTAGGATTAATGAGTTAGTACCAAGACTCCGCTCTGAATTGGACTCTAACTACCACTGAAAAGAGTCATTTTAGTCTAGAGTACAAAATAAGGCTGTGCCGTGAAATACTTCTAAGGCAGTTCTTTGCTTAACGTGTCGTGCACCTTATGCTACTATTTACAAACGACATTATCCCTTAATGCCTAATTGATAAGGTCTAAATAGACTAGTAAGGTTAGTGTACATTTGGTCAAATTGCACGACGGTTAACAAGTTTTAAAGCTGCTTCAAATACACAGGAAATTAGAGACGTTTAAGATCAAAGTTTTAACTACTGTTTAAACTTACGCTACTTTAAAGTTATACCTGTTAAGACCACGTTATTGTAAACAATACGCAGGTTTTTGCAATTTATCTATTAAATAAAACAATTGATATGCTTCTATAGGTAGGTAAATTGACTATGACTACTATGACTACTGTAAGAGGAATATCTCTTGAAACTATAACAAGATTCAGCGCCACCCAATTATAACTAAAGCTTGTAACCTATTATAACCTTAATTTAATTCATGAAAAATTTTCTAACAATCACTCTATCAAAGCAACCCAGACAAACCTCTAAACAATAACGGAATGCCTATTAGTCTTTTTGTCTGGAACATAAGGCTCCAATTTCGCTGGCTCGGTGTTCAAGGCGCTATAGTCGACAGGAAAAGGCGGTTGGGGCAGTGAGTCCTTCGGTGGAACCAATACCCACTGACCTGGGCCATTAGGATTTTTTCCCATCAGCCAGTTGGTAAAACAGTGGACGTATGTCCCATAGTCCAGAATAAGGTAGCCATTCTGAAAAAAAAATGAAGAGCACATATAAAAAAAAAAGAACAACGCTAAAGTGAAAAAGTTTGGAGTGCAGGTTTCACCAAAGAGGTAGTAAGTTATTGGTCTCTTTGTTGCTTATTTCGCTCGCTTTGGCTGTGGCTTTGATTGTGTTTGACGTCACTTTGTTTCACCGAAGAGGTTGCAAACTTTTCGCTGGCGGGTAAGAAATGGCTGAAAGAAATAAGAAGTTAGTGCTCTGAGAATGAGAAAGGGGGAAACAAAAAATGTTCAACTGAACTCTACCTTGAGATTAAATCATAGATCATACCTACTGATATTAATAAGTAGAGAATCAAATCAAATAAAATAAAACTTTAGTCAATCTCTACTAGAGATTGACTAAAGTTTTATTTTAGACTCTATAACAACGCGCCCCGATAGCTGTTATCAAAAGCGGTTAGTACTTACTAGAGTGCTATGGGGCACTCTCTAGAACTAACTAGAGGTAGTTTTTTTTTAATTTATGTTAAGGAGTAATAGATCTTTGTTTGGATTTCGCCACTGCACGCACCAAGTGGTTTTTCCAACTATTATGTATCCTGCATAAGCTATAAGTTCGTATAAGCTCATAACCCATAACCCTGCTACGATATCGTTTAAGTTTTTATCACATCCTTAGCACAGATTTCAGAGGCAATAGTCACAATCTTAGGTTGTTTGTCATGTCACGACTTCCGGGAACATTGATAGTAGCTGCTGAGTTGGAAAAGTTCGCTCGTTGGTGTAGAGCTTAGAACTATCACCCTTATCGATTCAGCAATAAATATGTCGTTCACCCGCTTAGAGACCGTAAACACGAGTCTTCATGGCAACGCTACGTTTAACATAAAGTCTATGATTTATTATCTACTTATTGAAATTATATAGCATATGCTTCAATCATTGTCGGTATTGGCTGTAGAGTAGCCACAGTAAGTTAGTATCTAATGAAAAAAAAACGTAGGTGCAATCTGTGCAAAGACTACCGTGGCTGCAAGTGGCACCATCAAATTTTTGGTCTGGTAAACTCTGGTAGCGCGAATTATTGGGCCACCTTACAAAAAAGTGTCGGCAATCTTACTTACCTCTCTAAACCATAAGAACTCCGTAAACGTCTCCTACCTAACACAAGAAATCACTTAAAAAAAGCTTTCCTAAAGGGTAATCTTTGTGAAACCTAGGGTACGACTCCCTGAAAGGTAGGGAATCTTCGTGGAATCTAGTGTAAGACTCTCAATGTAGACAGCACTGCAAGCTATACTCACGCTGGTCATGCGATCGTAGGCGGTGTCGATGATCTCGTCGACCCGCGCCGCGCTGAGCCCTACTACGGACCTGTAGTACGCCGCCAGGGCCGGCTTCGTTATCACTCCGGTACCTGGAACACAGTGGCCTCTGTTAGGTTTTATTACAAAACTAGCTTTTGCCCGCGACTTCGTCCGCGCAGACTTATTTCTTTTTCTCGTGAGTTTTTCTATTGTTTTAATGGTTATTCTGCTATTCGGGGCGGAGAGAAATCCAACAAATAAATATCGGTCCACCGGTTCTCGAGTTATAAATGGTGTAACTAACACGACTTTGTTTTAAATGTTAAGGTAATATGTTAAAAAATTCGCTCGAAACTCAGGAGGATAACTTCTAGAATAGAAAATCCGTCCGTAAGACGAGTAGGGTTGAAAATTTTACACCGACAGGTAGTTATTTGGCCCGGTAGAGCGCTGGCAGGGTTTGCCTCAAGTCCTGTCCCAAGAGATTTTTTAAACTTTATAATACCTAAATCTTTAAGTTGTTTCCCTAGCTCTCTCATGGACCTAGGTCTATCACCTAAGGTAGGTATCTAGACTTAAGACCTAAGGTATAAAATACCTAGTAGACACCTTTCGAATACCGATATTGCGATTAATATTGTTTTGTACTCTGTGATATCTCACGATTTTTTCGCCCAGAATATGCTTTCACGTATTTTACACCGTGTCAACTGGGCCCCAGAGGCCTACCGTTTGGTCTTTTTCCCAGAGAAGCTCTACGTGGATTTTTTTAATATTTAGGCTATGTTTGTCTTGGTTGGTGCAGTGAGCTGACCTATTTTTTATTATTAGTTTCGTTGTTTACCTTTAGAAAATAAGCTAGGTACTGAACTACACTAACCTAGGCGCCCAGGAGCATCCATTAAAAGCACAGATGGTAAAAACAAGGGATAGGGATGGGAAGAGTTCTATGCCCAATAGTGAGCTTAGATAGGTACCTAGATAGATAGAGTCACCATATTTCATCAACTTTCCGACGCAACTAACTCTAGACATTTGTCAAGCAAGACGGACTTACACTAGAGCAGTGCGCGTTCACTGAAATTCTACAGTAAGAGTAAGAATACAATTTAGCCTGTACAAGTGTACATGTCCCACTAGCTGGGGCAATCCCCTTCTCAGAGAGAGAGAGAGAGAGAGAGGGAGATAGATAGAGAGAGAGAGAGAGGAGAGAGAGAGATGAGAGAGAGAGAGAGAGAGAGAGAGAGAGAGAGAGAGAGAGAGAGAGAGAGAGAGAGAGAGAGAGAGAGAGAGAGAGAGAGAGAGAGAGAGAGAGAGAGAGAGAGAGAGAGAGAGAGAGAGAGAGAGAGAGAGAGAGAGAGAGAGAGAGAGAGAGAGAGAGAGGAGGAGAGAGAGATGAGAGAGAGAGAGAGAGAGAGGGATTAAGCACCGACGCGTGCCGACTACGGATTTTACAGTAACATTTTTATTTTCAATAACTTTTACGGTTTTTCACTGACAGCTTATGAAACCTGAACAATACAGAATGCTTCTTTTACTTTCCCTAGAAGCCACATTTATTGTTCGCGGCATGAATAACAAACATGTCACAAGGTTTAAAATTTCAGACGGTAAAGAAAAGATAGGGACCCAAGACAATAGTGGGCTTTTTTCCTATCCGCTACTGTAGGAGTATTGTGTAGTTATTCCACCTTCCACAGATTCAACCTTTTTGTTTGCTATTCGCAATAAATTCCACCTTTTTGTTTGCTAATCGCACGTGAAATACTCTATGCTTAAAAATACCTGGCAGATTTTCATGAAAATAATCTCGCAAAACGCCAATAAATAAGTTTTTTTTTTATTTATTCTTTTTACTTTTGCTGACATATGTCACGTTTTTGGAGTCAAGTCGCCAGCTCGTAGTGAGTTCATTGTACATAATTTTATTATTTTTGCTCTTGTCACAATGATAACCATAGAAAGTAAAAGAACAAAACAAAAATCTTAGGCCTAT